>AYEL01075225.1:0-39326 GCA_000484575.1 Olivierus martensii | reverse complement strand
GTTTTTTTTTTTTTTTTTTTTTTTTTAAATAAGAAGTGATGCGTTTTGTCATTTGATCTTCTACGAATACAACACACCCACGTTCAGAATACTTTAAACGAACTTAAACCCATTACATTTCTTCGATAAATGCAGCACCACTTACTTGGAGACACTTAACCTTAACGACAGCCTAATAAACGAAATAATGTAAAGTTGTTGCGATATGGGGTCAAACCTTCTTTTCTTTTTTTTTTTCCTCGCCTCTTCGAAAGTGATTAAAGATGGCGTCGACACAAGGTTTGGTTTAGAGGACGAGTGGGCGAAGGTATTACGTTTCAGAATAACTCATGTCTACACGATATACGTTAGAATTTTCTAAATTTAGATAAAATAAATAAATAAAAATGCAAATAATTCGAATTATCTTGCCATTAACGAGATGAGAAAGTAGAATGGCGCGATGAGTTTTCTTTTTCTTCTTCTTCTTCTTCTTCTTCTAGGGAGTTTCATATTCTGTTTAGAGACTAACTTTTTTATGTTTCCTTCTTTTATTTCTTTTACATTCTCGACTCATTAATTTAATTTGAATATATGCAACACGTCAGCGTGAAAAATATAGATAAATGGATAAGTTATGAGTGATAGCAAAACCGGAAAAAATTCATTACATAAATGCAAATTTTCGAATTAACCAAAAAGTTTCGTTAGCAAAAAAATGCAAAAAATTTCGAATAATTTAAAACCGAAGATCGTTCTCAGTTTATAAATTAACCCGGTAATCATAATCGATGACAAATTCTTCAAAAGAACAGAAAAGATTTCACAAAAAAAAAGGAAGAAGAAATTGTATAAGATGGATGAAGGATTTGCCAACTAAGATGGATGAAGGGATTTTCTTTTTATATATAAACATATATCTTATGAGAAGTAACAGTGGTCAAAAAGATATCATCTCAAATAATTTAAGAGAGTAAAACATTCGAGATAAACATGGATAACATCTTTATAAAGTATATTAAAACAAACAACAATAACAAAAATACAAACCAAGTTCTCGTTTCAGTAACAACTGAGAATAGTAACAGCGATAAAGAGCTACCAATTTACCAACCAGATGTTGGCTTGTTCCTTATTTTATTTATAGGAGATACTTTCAACTTGTTCGCATTCGTTAAGGTTGCAAAATACTGTAGTTTCACAATGAACCAAAAAAAATAAATAATCTCTTCTGGCCTCCTTAAAACTTCAGACGGGAACGATGATGATGATGCAACTTAAGATTTTTCCAAGACATAATCCTACTCTTAATTAGCACACCAGGAATTCGCTCTAGGCCATTTTAATACGTAGTTAGTTTTAAAGCATCTCCCGTTTCACCTATCTGCAGAAAGAGGATACACCCAATCAACACTGCATTTTTTTTTTTTTAAGATATCACCCGTTTGCAAACAATTGACACAATTTGTTAATGAAGTTATATGCAATTTAAATAAAACTGGAAACTTTTCTGGGGAATCCCAACCAAGTTCTACTATTAAGAGAGCAAACACACCCATCCAGAAAGAATCCAGGAAAGTTGTATAATTAGAATCCTCAATGGAGCAGAGATTGAATCGTAATGCAGCCTAATGTGTGTGCAACTACACATAGTATCATTGCAGAGCAATTTTGCCAGATATTACAGCAATGGAAACTAAATGTACCATCCAATGACCGAATTCTTTTTTTTTTTTCTTTTCTTCCACAAGAAGACTCCATTCAACAGAGCGAAACAACAGCAATTGCATATACCCAAGACATTCCGTGATAGCTTGCAACTACTCTTAAGAGTAAAAAGAAAACAAAAAAAAAAGAGTGCTAGAACAGACAGTAAAGTTATTTTACTGTCTGCAACGACTGTAAATCTGGTGTCACCCAGCAAGGATGAAGTTGTGGTGCACCTTCAATCAGGACGTTACAATCTCTTTACTTTAACCAAAGATGTTATGGGGTAGTTCCTTTCTTTTAATAGCGACTTTCATGTCTGTGGTGTGACGTAATTTTTTCCAACATCCATAAACAGTTATAATGGAAAGAAATCTGTTTTTTCTCCATTCTCTTTCACGTTAAAAAAAAAAAAAAGTTAAAATTAAATTTCTTATTTTAAAAGTTTATTAAAGAAAACAGTTTGCTGTTCATCTCGCTAGATAATTAATTCTGTTTTGAAATTTTGAAAGCTCAAAGTTTAAAAATATTTTTACAAAATGGCGAACAGACTCGACATTTTTTTTTCTTCTTCTTCTTCTTCTGTTGATAGTTAATTAAATGAGAAAAATTTCAACTTCTGCGATGTTTTAAAGGCTTGGTGACGTTTGAAATAAATTGATGATTCTCACCTATTGCCATTTTTTTTTTGTTGGAGATGTTAACGCATTTGGAAAAAGTTTTGTTAATGTTTTAGTAAAGTAGTATGATTAAATGGCAGTCAACAGAATTCGGATTAGAAGAAAAAAAAAAAAAAAAAAAAATGGCAGTCAACAGAATTCGGATTAAAAAAAAAAAAAAAAAAAGATTTTTTTAGTGGAAAAAAAAGAAAGAAAACTCATTATACATTATTAAATAATGACTTTTTCTTCTCCATTTTCGCCCCTCGATTTTCAATTAACTTCAGAGAGATAAGTACTTTCAATTTCGGTAAGTACATTAATTAAAGTTAATATTTAGAGAAATCGGTATTATTTACGACTAAAAACATTAAATTTCTGGTGAAAAAAGTTTCCTGCAATTTTTTTTAATTCAGAATTATGACCGGGTTGGGTGTAAATGGAGAGAGAGAGAGAGAAAAAGTTGTGCTAGTGACGCAGTTATGAAGCGAGACAGGGTCTCTCTCTCTCTCTTACTTTACAACACGACTTTGCTTTATTAATGCATACCAGACACTTTTAATGGGTGGAATTATGTTTAGTTTTAATGAAAATTCTTGGAGGTGTGGATTAATATCTAATGCTTTCAAAACAGACAGCAGTAGTTGGGCCAAAAGGAGACCAAGTTCCATAACTGGCTTCTGCTTTAGAGGTCGAGCAAGATCGAGTATTGTTTGAGGTCGGAGACGAAAATTTTAATTGCCATGCTGACGATTACGTCACCGGAATGTAATCACGCAATTTTAACATTTTTTTTTTTTATATTTTACGAAGATTTTCCTAGTTACTGTTAGACCAGCGTTAATGGTCTTATTAACTGAGCTCCCATGCTACTCTGTACTTAGACTAATGCGTAATAAGAGGGGGAAAAAAAAAAAAAAAAAACGAAGGGAAGAGCGAAAAAAAAATAAAATAGAACTCATTTATCAATCCGAAAATTGAGGAATTCAACAGAATGTTAAGGTTGTCAGTAAGAACCTCTACAGTTAATTTCTTTTTAGGGAGAGCGAATCTATATTTGGTATAATCTAATTAATGCGGAATAATTGAAAGATTTTTAGGATGTCTTTAGATGTTTTAAAAACTTGATTTATCGTCTGGCCTAATAGCAAATTTTAAGCAGAAAAGTTCCTGCCACGTTTGATGGTATCTAACCTTCTTCCCCTTAAGGCAACATAGCACAGTTCTGATAGATAATTTAATCACGATACAGAAACCGTCTTCTAAAATTAAACCGACAACTCTACACCCCTAACATTCGAGACTTTAGTGTATATTTAATTAAGTTTTAAGAAGAAAAATATATATATATATGCCAAATATTCCGCTGGCTGCAGCGTATAAATGTTGCCTTACAGTTCGAGCATCCTTTAATTTTCTGGAAAATTAAGTACGGAACAAAATATTTTGGAATGAATTATCGCCTCCAGGAAGATAAAACCGGCTAAATTTTAATAATCGGCATTATCAATCAAAAATTTATTTATATAAATTGCTGTAATTTAAACTTACAACTCTCTGGCAGTTATATCAAAATAAGGATTAAAAAAATTAAAAAAAAAGGCACAATAACATTTTTTAAATTCCTGATTTACGACTTAATAACATGTTGTAGCAGTTAGAACATTAATTAACACCGTTTATCACGAACGAAATTAAGAAAGTTGTGATTTACGATTTAAAATTTTCCTTGAGCATGACAGTGATTCCATAATTATGGAGAGCTGGAGAATTTTATTTTATTTTTATATAAAAAATATTTCTTTTTTTATTTTCTCAAAATTAAAACAAAAAAAAATTATTTACAATATCGATTTTCTCGACTCATAATCTGGTAACTGTTGGAATATTTACGATATAGCAGTTATTAGTAATTAAACTTGTCAAAATAAAATAAACATTATAAGGATATAATTGAAGTTCCTACCTCCTCTTCTACTCATCACCAGCGTTGTCATGGTTACTAGCAGGATCAGGTGATATCTCATCTTCTTCCTGGTGAGCTTTAGTTCTGAAAGGAGAAAATTATTAGTGTAATTAAACTAAGTTAAAAATTTGCAAAAATAATAGATAGTAAAACTTGTTTTAAAGATTAAGAAAACAAAAATTTTTCAATTTTATAACGGTTTTAAATTTAAAAAAAAAAAAGAAAATTTAATATAATTAAAATATGTCAAAAACAATGAATAACGGTTTTAAATTAAAAAAAAAAAAAGAAAATTTAATATAATTAAAATATGTCAAAAACAATGCGGTTGTTTTGTTGAAAATTTTTTAAATATACAAAATTTTCTGTAGAAATTTTCTAAATATTTCTAAATATCCAAACTTTTCTTTAGATACTTTCTAAATATCCAAAATTTTTCTTTAGATACTTTCTAAATATCCAAACTTTTCTCTATAAATTTTCCAAATATCCAAACTTTTTTCTAGAAATTTTCCAAATATCCAAACTTTTCTCTAGAAATTTTCCAAATATCCAAACTTTAACTAGAATATTCTTTATATTATTTATTTATTTACAAAATTAATGAGTAAAAATGCTAAATAAACCGCACCAAATTATATAAAACGCCTGTAAAGTCGGCTTTTCTAAGTTTCAAGTTGTAAAAAAACTTATAAGCATCCTCACTAAAATAAATAAAACGATAAAAATTCATATTATTCTTTTAACTTTCACACACTTAAAGAATTATTTTTTGTTTTCATTTACAAAAAAAAAATTATTCTTTTGGTAGTTTCAAAAAAAGACATTAAAGAACTGGAAAAGGGATTAACAGTTTCGGTTGTTTGGGAGCGAAAAACTTTTTTTCTTTCCATAAATAAACAAATGCAGTAAATTTTAGTCTAAACAATGGATAATACTCGACTATCGACTGAAACTCAGCGGGTATATTTTAATTAATGGTTGAAGCTTAGTCGTGAATAACTGAGGTTATTGTATAGAGTCTCACAACATTGTTCTGGAATCGGAAATTCTGGAAATTATTCTCCTCTGTTTAACTAATGTCAATATTGATCTTAAACATTAATCATGTTACAAATAAATATAATATTATATTAAACAAATCTAATATATGGTCAAAAATTAATTGTTCTACAACTTAAATTGCAAAACGGATAAAGGTTAACCAACGTGTACGAACAACAACAACAACAATACAATCGATAATTTTGTTTTTTTAATCTAAAATTTTCGTTTTTGTTTTACTTTTTTTACTTAGTAAACAGTCGGCAGCTATTAAAAATCTAGCAAGAAGAAAAATCGAATAAAACTTGCCCATGACACGAAATGTTAATCAGTCTAGGTAGCCTTAAAAGGTGATGGCGCGAATGCGAATTAGGAGGCATTTTGTCATTTTTATGGCAAATTTGCAGCTTTAAAGACAAGTTAAATCGATTTAAACTAATAAAAATCTTTAATATAATTAAATATTTACGAGCTGAAACTGAAATAATCCCTCGAGGCTCTCTATATAAGGTTAAAAACGTTATTTTCTCCTTCCCCCAAAAAATCTTCTCTATTAAGTTTTCTAGAAAGAAAAATTTCGTGGTACGCCATGTAATATATTTTAGAATGATATTTATTAAGATAAATTATGATTTTGCGTTACTAGAATAAAATTCTTGATAATTAGCGGTCGTTGATGTTGTCATGGTAACCGCATCCGATGCTATTTTGGTTAGAAACGAAGGTTTATTATTAATTCTAGATATATACAGGGCGAAGAAAAACTTCGTTCGTAAAATTTTCTGCCTCGAAACAAGCGAAGATGTCTAATGAACATATGGTCTAAATAGCACCGTTTTCGAGTTATAACCCTTTAAAGCTAGTCAATCACCATCAAGTACACAAAGCGTCACGACGCGTCGCATCGCGTCGCTCTCCTACTTACTACTGGGTAGTAAGAAGTCAAGCGATGCGTCTTGGCAACGCGACGCATCGTGACGCTTTATAAACTCGATAATGATTAACCCTTTAAAACTAGCCAATCATTATCGAGTTTATAAAGCGTCACGATGCGTCGCTCTCCTACTTACTACTGGGTAGTAAGAAGTCAAGCGATGCGTCTTGGCAACGCGACGCATCGTGACGCTTTATAAACTCGGTAATAATTAACCCTTTAAAACTAGCTAATCATTATCGAGTTTATAAAGCGTCACGATGCGTCGCGTTGCCAATATGCATCGCTCTTCTACTTACTACTGGGTAGTAAGAAGGCAAGCGACGCGTTTTGGCAACGCGACGCATCGTGACGCTTTAAAAACTCGATAATGGTTGGCTAGTTTTAAAGGGTTATACTTCGAGAACGGTGCCATTTAGATCATATGTTCATTAGACATTTTCGACTTGTTTCGAGGCCCCCTATCAGTACACAAAATTTTACGATGAAGTTTTTCTTCACCCTGTATATTTTTTCTCATACTAGAATAATGATCAACAAAAATATTAAAAAATGAAAATATATATAAAAAATTTTATTAGGTCTTTATAGTTAAATATATTAAGAAAACAAACGAGTTTGAATTAATTTCTAAAGTTTTCTGAGGTATATAATTCTGAAAGCAAAGAAATTATGTTTTTAACCACGCGCAGAAAATAAAATTAAAAAATAAATTTTAACTTTAGAAAAAAAAAATGTTTAATTTTTATTATTTATCTCGTAAATGCCATAGTAACTCTTCTAAATATACAAAGAACAATAACGAGCATTCGAAAATTCGAATTATCTTCTCGGTAATAATGATGTCATCAATTTTTGCGTACTTATTTCCCAATCACGTGCTGGATTGTCATCAACAATTGGTGACGTCAACGGCCGATTTTCATTACCGATGCCATTTTATGATGTCATTAGCGTCGGTTAATGACATCACCAACGCGCTCGATAATTGATGACGTCATTAAAATAATGTCCCCGACAATAAACTAGTATAACGCTTTTCTTTTAAATAAGTGTGTTAATTTTATAGTTCGAAAAAAAAAAAAAAAATTTTTATATACGTGTACGTCATTCGAGTTACGCATTTTAAAAATGCGGATAATTTCGGAAGATAAAAGAACCGGTCAGCATTTTTCTTTTTTTCTTTTTTAGGCAAAGCTGAAATTGTGCAAAAATCGCACGAAAGCAATCGTTACAAGGTTGAGAGTCCAATACTGCTTATGGATCATGTGCAGTGATATTGTGTAGAGCTAACAGCTCTCTCTCTTCTCACGTTTTCCTCTTTTCGGCTATAGACCATTAAATTTACATTTTTACATTCTCCACCATCAAAATTGGCCATATGGGCAACAGCTTGTCAGTCTACACCAGCTTTACGTAATATAGACCTTCTAACGTAATTACATGTAATCTACCGAACTCCTTTTTTTTTTTATTTTTCCTTTCCTTTGTCCGAGGAAAGATGGCGAAGGCATAAAACTATGGTTGCCAAGCGGATATCGATACAATTGTTTATATATATATATATAAATAAAATTTTATTGTAACTGGCATTTTATAATATGAGAAAATACGATCGTTGGAATAATGGCCAACGACGTAGAAGGACTGGCGCAATATGTTATTAAAGTCATAAAGATGTCTGCTTTGTGTGTGTATAGATGTTTATGACATTTATGACGTCCAACCGGGTTTTACTGCAATTAAATTAATAAAATTAAAATAAAATAACACAATAACCATTAAAAAAAAGTTTAAAAAATAATCAATTTTATAAGAATAAAAAGGCATTTAATCGATTATTAATGACGTAGTAACAAATATTAACCACGTCATCAATAACGGCGTGCGCGCCGAGTAATTACGTAATAGTTTATATCAACCACTTTAATGTTGACGTAATATTCAATCGCTCATTTATTGATGACGTCGTAAAAGCTAGGAACTAGTAATTCTAGAATGAAATCATCAAAATTTGAGTGCGGAACCCTCAAATCTTATTAAATGGTTCATAATAAGTTCTACCAAACTGAAATTTGAATTATACGTTGTTTAATTATCTCGAGCAAATGAGTAATAATTGTGAAATTAAATTTTGGATATTTTGAGAGAAATTAGCAAAATACCTTCTCTCTCTCTCTCTCTCTCTCTCTGCAATTTTGCGTGCGTTTGCTATTTTTATCAGAAGAGATAACGAAATAAAGTAATAAAAGTAAATTTAGTTGTAAATTGATGCAAATAATGCTAAATAACGAAATCTTATCGCTAAAAAAAGCAGATTTCTTTACAATAATGGCGAAGTTTTAAAAATTTCCGTGCGTGTGTGCATTACTGGAAAGCTTTGTTTTGCCATTAAAGAAATCCACCAAAGATAAATATAATTCACGCAGATCTTTGTCACAATTATTGATATACCGTGTGTAAATCATCTAAAGAACGAATGCAGAATGAAATTTTCCTTACTGAAGTATATTTTATTCAAGTATGTTCGGCCTGGATGGCTCGTTACTGTTTGCTTTTTATTAAATTTTTTCTCCATAACTTGAAGAAAAGTAAAATCTGATATATTAGCATCATAAAGATGTATAAATGATGGTATGATTTTAACTGAGTTAATATCTCTCACAGCAGAAAAAGAACGTCAGCTGTCGTGCCGCTTTCATTATATCTGTACTTATGAAAATGGCCAGAAAACATATGTGAGAACTTTTCTCCACGAAGAAAGTATGATGCTTTAGGAAGAAATGTGATAATGCGAAAAATCTTCTAGAAGGATCGATTTTCTCTAGGGAACAATTCACTCTTTCTGTTATTGTATTTTTTTCCCTACTTCGTTTAAATAGCTGCAATTGCCTATCTTAGTTGCTATTTTACAGTCTGTAAAATATATGTAAACTTTTTCAACCTTTACTTCGTTTAAAAAACTCCAATTGCCTAACTTAGTTGCTATTTTACAGTCTGTAAAATATACGTAAACTTTTTCTCTTGCTTCGTTTAAATAGTTGCAATTGTTTAACTTTAGTTGCTATTTTACAATTTGTAAAATATGTAAACCAAACAAGGGGGGAAGTTTACATATTTTACAATCTGCAAAATATGTAAACTTTTTCCCTATTTGGTTTAAATAGTTGTAATTGCCTAACAGTTGATATTTTACAATCTGTAAAATATTTAAATCAAACAGGAAAAAGTTTACATATTTTATAATCTGTAAACCAAACAGGGGGGAAGTTTACATATTTTACAATCTGTAAAATATGTAAACTTTTTTCCCTATTTGGTTTAAATAGTTGTAATTGCCTAACAGTTGATATTTTACAATCTGTAAAATACATGTAAACTTTTCCCCTTACTTCGTTTAAATGGCTACAATTGCCTAACTTTAGTTGCTATTTTACAATCTATGAAAAAATATGTAAACTTTGACATTGAATTATACAGATGCTTCTTTTTATATATTTTCTAACTTATTTTACTTTAATTTTTGCAAGAGAATTAAGTTTAATAAGATGAATTTTCTGTTTCTTGCAGCGTGCAGATGGAAAGATGATGCAAACATTAATCGTGTGCGAATAAAAATATTATTTATATAAATACTTAAGGAATTAATTAGTTAATAAATCAATTTATTAAAGATGATTTAATATTTTTTTTACAAAAAAGTGTGAGTTATTTGACTGCTCAGAGTGCTTAAAAGCCAAATTTAGTCAGCTAGTCATAAATAACGATTTAGCGGAAATTAAAATCAATTTGGAGTGATAAATTTATTTATCCCGAGAAGATATTTAATGAAAATATAATTTTATTTAATTTTTTTTTTGGAAGATTAATAAATTAATACGATATTTAATTCTATTTTATAAATGATAACAATGCCTGCAAAATGTGTTATTGGAACTTTAATTAATAAATTTCCTCGGTGCAAAGTAAAAAAAAAATGGAGAAAAAAGAAAACGACCTGTGGCAACCTTTGGCGTTTTAAAATAACTTATTACTTCAAAGGTCAAGTTTTAGCCACGAGCTGCACCTCTTTTCTATATTTTTTTTTGCTCTTTACGCTCCAAACGACTCATTGTCCAAAATGAGGTTGGACGTAATTTCTTTATAAATGAGATTATCTAAGCTATTTTTCTGTGTTAATTCTTGTTTTAGTATAATTTATTGTTCACGGTCGGTTTATCGTTTGAAAAATTTGTGTGGGTATTTTCTTTACTGTCATTGGCATTTATGACAAACAAAAAAAGAAAAAAAACGTTATAAAATCGTTACATTTTAACTGTTTTTATTAAGTATAAGCCATCAAACTGTCATTTTTGAAAGAAAAATAAATATGGTGGCTTACTATTTGTTTTTCTCTGGCGTGTTTATAATAATCGCATTAGGATCTTCCGGCTTAGTATCGGCTTAGAACTTGAATCGCGACTGTTTTGATGCGAGTTTGAAAATTTTTTTCCCCTTATATAACGTTTTATTCAATGTTTGTCGATGATCTTAAGCTTATGCGGTTTTCATTTGGAAATTTTTTTGACTGTGATAAGCATACTAGTACTACTAGGATGGGGAAGGCGCATAATCTGTGGTAGATAGACCGTTCTCATTCTCGTGAACAAAAACTATCTAGACTTATAAACGTAAATCTCTTAATGGCACGTAAGAGAAATCCCGTAATGTCGCGGATGATATATGAGATGAGAGTTTAGCATTTATCGAATGACATACAAGATTGGTTTTATAGCGATACGCGACCAAAAAGTTTGCGAGACGATAGTCTATAGAAAATCGCCAACCGGTCGATGGCCATGACAATAAAAGTCGATCGTAGGAAAAATGTTTTAAAATTACATAAAAATAATTAAAAAAAAAAAAAATAGGTGCATCCCTCATTCCATCTACAGACTGGAAGCAATACCCGCTTATTAACATTGCAAAGCAGCACTCGACAATCCTTACAGGCCTATGATTAGGATCGCCCACCATTTTAATGATTAAATTTTTCTGATAACACGATTATTAACATAAAAATGTAACTAAAATTTACAGAAATACTGTAATATCACATCCTCGATTTATAAAAATACAAACTTTAGAGTGCGAACTAGATAACATGAATATGGATGGATAAGTTGCAACACACGAAGATTAAAATTCCTAGTAGAATTTTACTTGCAACATAGCATATTTCATAGAGATTGAGTAGATAAACTAAGCTGAAAGGACTGGTAATAGTCATCAGTATCATTTGATCCATTAATAAACTATTCCTTGTAAACAAATACTGTATCAGATAAACGATAGCATCTAATGTTGAGAAAAATGTTAGTACGAGCATATTGTTAGAAATTCCTAGTGGAATTTTACTTGCAACATAGCATATTTCATAGAGATTGAGTAGGTAGACTAAGCTTGAAAGGGCTGGTAATAGTCACCAATATCATTTGATCCATTAATAAACTATTCCTTGTAAACAAATACTGTATCAGATAAACGATAGCATCTAATGTTGAGAAAAATGTTAGTACGAGCATATTGTTAGAAATTCCTAGTGGAATTTTACTTGCAACATAGCATATTTCATAGAGATTGAGTAGGTAGACTAAGCTTGAAAGGACTGGTAATAGTCACCAATATCATTTGATCCATTAATAAACTATTTCTTGTAAACAAATGCTGATAAACGATAACAATCTAATGTTGAGAAAAATGTCAGTACGAGCATATTGTTAGAAAACGAGATTATAGATTAGGCTCGTCAGTCTCTATTCAATGGCTGGCAGTTCTATATAATAGGCGCAGATAATTATTAATAAAACTAAGAAACGACATCGTTAGCGAAAGCTTAACTTTAGTAAACAAAACTCGCTTGTAAGCTGCACTTAGTCAACAGATATCAAAAGAATGATATCGAGTATCGATAAAATTCTGGTGAAAACTAGTTTTAATATAGTAATATTTACATGTGCACATAAGAAAAAGCAAAATGGAATTATTCATATTTATGTAGGTTATAGAATTCTTTGGCCGGGTGTAAATCTTCGATTCGATTCCCGTTTAAACATTTGTCTTGAGGGAGTTTTGTTAAGCGAGCTTAAATATTTATCATCCTTCGATTGTTTACACTGACTAACAACATTTCTGTTGTATTTAGGTAATGGAGAGCAAATTTCTCCAGAGAGCTGTATTCTCTATCTTAATTATTGTTTCCATTTGCCATTCCATTAGTACACACGCATTTTTTTTTATTCTTTAGATTTCGCTGCTGTCGATCCAAATATCTCTTTGGAAATTGAGGGTTCCGAGGATCTGATTTGAGGTCGATCTCTATTAGTCTATCCCTAAGAAGTTTACAGATCTCTCTCTTAATTACGTCGCAAACGACATCTTATATACTCTTAAACTAAATTAACTTGAAATAAATAAAATATAAACAGCCTGAAAATTCGCCATTTTAAAAGTTTTATTTTCTCTGTCGATAAAATCGCAAATTGCAACAATTATTCGCGGAGTTTATTCTTTAATTAACAATTCGCTCGAACGTTAATCGATGTCAAACATTTTAATTAATATTTATTTAATCGGAGAAAGTTATTGATTTATGTTTCGCCTCTGCCAAAAAAAAACATACAAAAATAAAAAAAAATGTTCGATAAAATAGAAATATATTTTTTTTTTCGTTATTATTAATATTATTTTTTTTAGTACGAATTAAATTTTAGATTAGAAAAGTTTTTTTAATCGAAAAATTTCCGAATTTTTATCGCTACAAAAGCAAAACAAAATTCGAGTATGAGCATTTAAACTTTGCTGATTTTTTCTTTTTTTCAAAAAGAGAGAGAGGGAAAGAAAACTTTTCGATTTTCCTTGGTAATTTAATCGATTGTTTGTATCGCGATTTAGCGATTAGTAAGTTATAAATTCGAATTATTCCGTTATAATTAAAGCGAATAATAATATATTGCGCTTTGCTAGATTATCTTTCTTTCTTTTGTTATATATTCACTCGTAATTTCGACATCTGAGATTCCAAATTTAATTAGTCACGTGATAAGAGAGAGGGAGAGAGATTAATGCGGTAATTGTTAGCTATGACAGAAAATTTCGAATAAAGTTTATAGAGAAGCTTTGAAGTAGCTAAAGCACGCAATATCTTCTCTCAAAGCTGAATAAATCAATGTGAACTGGAGAAAGGGAGTCAGGTGTGACCTAATTTCTCTAAATAAACTTCCCTTTCGAAATACCTGAAAGGACAATTTCTGAAATTCTTCCTTAGATGAGACTTTCATTCCAACCAATTAATTTGGATTATTTCTGAAATCCATTTTGATTACAACACGGTTTTAGCGCGATTAGTAGGTACCCTCTGCAAACAATAAAATGGTATGAGTGTGTTCTCTTCCACTCTTCAAGCCCATACTGCTTTACCCATGCAATCTCTGCGATCGATATCTTCTCGCTGATTGAGATTTTGCGATTTGCGATTTTCTTCTTTTTCTCTCGCGCCTTTCAAAAACCTTCCCAATTAATTAATTAATTAATTATCAGTTTACTTTTGATCCGTTTACTTAAAATATCCTATCTTTTTTTTTTTTTTTGCTCGTCTCCATAATTATACTTTTTTTTTTTTTTTTTTTTTGCTCGTCTCCATAATTATACTTCTCAGTAATCACAGCAATTATAGATATTAAGAAAGTTTAATTCGTCTAATATCTTTAAGCTAAGAAAGTTAAATGCGATACGAGCGATTATTCGCGCGCGATAAACGCGTCAAATTGATAGGAAATTCGTAATAAACATTACGACGTAATAACTGACAAAATGGCTATTTTTAAGCTATTTTACATATAAAAATAATAAACCGAAATTGTTATCGCGAATAAAAAAAGAGCGTGTTAAAATTATTTATGCGAAGAATTGTGTTTGCGATTTCCATTAAGCTCGCTAAATATTCAAAGCTTAGTGAATGAGAAACCATCGCATCCATAAGCCCACTGGGGAATTTTGTAACGTATTATTAGGATATTAAACACAGAAGCGAGACGTCATCTTCCTGAAGGTCATCCATGCGAAGGATGTTTAACTTTGTATACACTACGTTATGCATCAACGGGTCCCATTGGGACCTTAATAAAGTAGCGAAATACGGTCATGATTGACGGAAAAGAGGAATATCTTATAAACAACTCAATTGTAATGTATTGTCGGTGTTAGGCAGGTCTCGCGAGATTCTTGGTCATCATCGTCCACCCACGAAGGAAAGAAAATCGAATATTGTGATTGATTAACAGGATTGGTTAATTGGTAATCCTTGTATGTGTTTTAAAGGGCATTGACCACTGGCTATCATTCGCTGCACGTCTTCCCACCTAGTCACACTACTTTATTGTAATTCTAATCCCGGTTTCTCTTTCCAAAGTCTTCATAGGGTCACTCTATTCATCACTCGAGAATATAATATAAAAAAAAAGAAGAAGAAGAAGAAAAAAAAAATTGTAATTAAAGTAAGACCTGGCCGAGTAAACAATAGAAGTCGTTTAAGTAGACATAGTTAACATTCGGTCGACGTTTGCCAAAATGAATGCTCTCTTTTCTTGTGGAAATTTTCAGTTAACCAAAGAAATATGAGGCAACAAAATTAAAAAAAAGGTAAATTATGCTTTTATAAAGTGAAAAGGTTTGCGCCTAATCCAATTTGGTGCGTTACAGTTTAGTTAGTGCATTACACACGCTCCAAAGAATTCTATTTCGGCTGGAAGAAATTTGTTTTGTTAAAAATTAGAACCTGCAACAAAATCTCGTTTAAATATTTTTTTCCAGTTACCAATGTTTTGTTCCTTTCTACTGTAGCCTATGTGGTGATTAATTGAAGGACGTAACGAAACTTCGATTGTGTGAAAGTAGATTTTCGGCGCGTTAGTTTTACTGTTTAGTATCGTATATATATATTAATAGGGAAATCCCTGGATATCCCTGTTGCAGTCGAACCACTATACCAATTCCTATAAGTAGAGTATCATTAAAAAGATCTAACCCTCGGATTTCTGCGACAGCCAAAAATTTTTGTCGTTATTAATATTTTCAAAATTAAGGAATAAAAATTAAATTAAAATTATAGTTTCTCCAAAAAAAACAAAACTCGAAGGTGGCGCTATAACTTAATAATGGCCGCCAGCCAAAGATTTTATATAGCTGTTCGTAGGAGTTTTTCAAATTTTATTCCAAGGTTATAAAATTAAATCACAAGATTTCCACTCATTTATATGAGCGGGTAATGTCTAGTATATATATATAATTTATAAATGCGAAGATTGTTAAGCCGAGAAGTTTAAAGTTGTTAATTCTTGCCGTGTAAATCGCGCTTCGGTAAGTAGATATTACTGACTCGTCACTGCAAACGTGCAATTAACTAATTATGCAACGTCGAGAAGCACGTAACAAATTTTGATTCTGTATACCTGTTATCGCCAGCTTCTTGTATAGTATAAAAATTCAGAACTTATCTAATATTTAAAGCTTTCTTTCTCTCGGTAGAAATGTGCCAGGGAGATAGAATTTATTTGTGAGGAAAGACCTGTTTGTCTAGCTAGTGCTTGATGGGTGAAATGAGGGAAAGGAGCCGGACTGAGCAAGCGCAGTAGGGTCAGAGTGCATGCACCGACACAAAGATTCCAGGTAAAGCAGATATGGGTGGAGAAAGTCTGGTCCAAGACGAACCGGTCTTTGAACGATTGTTAATAAAAGCAGTGCAGCCAGCTGTCAGCCAATTAAATGCTGAAATGCGTTACGTTTAGACTGATATTTTTCTCCTGGTTCAATGAACAGATAAAAGAATTAAAAAAGGAGCTTCTCTTACCAAAATAATGCAAGGAAGATCCGTTTGAAGGCTGACGTTTCCCCTTTCACTTCAACTTGTTCAAACTTTATATACTTATATATAATTATATTTATAGCTCATTTTTTTTTTATTGTAAACTCCTTTAATTCCACGACAATCTAGCATCTTGTCTATGAGATTTGTGCCAACGTTCAGGTTATATTTTTGTAATCTGTTTATCCTCATATCACCGCACGGATTACTGTGATGCAATTCGTGATCTGGAAGCATCGTGTCGTATTAATGTTGCACATTGTCAAATTAGTAGAGAGATTGCGCATCCAGCAATATCGGTTTAACAAGTAAGTTTAATTCTGGAAATCTTGATTAGTCTATACAGTTTTATATCCTCACGGTTGGCCTAGGATAATAAATTAGCTTATCGATGCTTTAAAGATAAAAATCTAATCCCTGAATCACTGGAGGAACAAAAGATTATATCGATGCGGGGGGAAAAGAGTTAATATAGCATGTCATCCAGAGGAGAACAAGGCGTCAGATGTCACGTGACAGCGTCACGTGATTAATGGATCAGGATTATGCACAGATGATCAATGAGATATCGGGGAATTAATGAAACACGCTGCTTCTAACCAATAACTCGGTGGGATATATGACAGGAAACATTGACTTACTCATCTATTCTGGCAAAGGCAGGATTTTCGGCCAAGCAAAAGCCTAGAGAACAATAATGCCGAGCAGTTTAACCATTTTGAACAGGAATGACGTTTTCGGAGGTTTGTTGTGTGTGACTAATACAAAATATCCTTTGACGACGGGCTATATTAATATCTAATCTGCATATGCATACAAGTATATATATATCGCACTTCTCTCTCTTGACTATCTCTCTCTCGTTTTAATATTCTGCATGGAATGATATTATGAATTATTAAAATAAGCAAAGTATTCAGTAATCTGAGAATGAATAACTTGGAAAATGTAAAAATTATCACATTTGAGAAGCTTAAAATGGCAATTAAAGAAGTTGAAAGCAAAGTTGAGTGTAGATTTACTTACATATATGCAAGAAAAAATTCACATTATATAAAATCTTAAGAGCATTTTTCTATATATATCTTAATTCTTCATTCTTTAAGAGAATAAAATAGAGAAAAAAAAGAGCAACGTTTTATGTGCATAAGTGCGACTATTAAAAGCAGACAAATGTCTAGGAATATCAGGCTGAGAGGCACGCGGTTCAAAGGTCATTTAGCCCAACCAACTGGCAATCAACTATAGACGTGATGCTTAATGCCGTCCTTCTAATTTACCTGTCACGTTCTTTATTCCCTCCCAGAGCCAGGTGTCTGAAGCAGACCTGACATCATGTCAAATTAACATTGCCACCCTCTGCCTTCATTTTTTTTTCTTTTCCTTCTTTTATCTTAACCTTGAAAATTACTTAAGTTATTTAAAGATTTACGTACTTTTAATTTATTCCATTTTATTATAAGTTATATTTTAGGGGAAAAAATTATATTAAGTACGTATTACACAAAAAAAAAAAAAAAAAAAAAAAAAAAAAGGATCTACAACTCTATCAATGTCTGGTTAACAAATTTAAGGAAAAATTAATGATGAAACTTGTCAGGCTCCATTAAGTACGTGTGTTTAACCCGAATAAAAATATACTTTTCTTCCGAGAAAATTAGGAAAAAATTGAAAATTTTTCGCACCGAAAAAGTCAGACACCAAAAAGTTCTTTAATTAAAAAAAAAAAAGTTAATTATGACTTAAGTTATTTAAAGATTTACGTACTTTTAATTTATTCCATTTTATTATAAGTTATACTTTAGGGGAAAAAATTATATTAAGTACGTATTACACAAAAAAAAAAAAGAAAAGAAAAAAATCGACCCAAAATTTTAAATTAATTTTAAAAATTTAAAAGAATTTTATGAAAGAAGTAGAGAAAATGTAAGATAAATTAGCATTCTTTCCTTTAAAAATGGGTTTTTGAAAGCTATTGGATGCTGCTTCATACGTGTCCACTACAGATAGATTAAAAAAAAATTATGCAAATTATTATCGAGAGAATATATTCGTTTGAACTTACTTTATAAGTAAAAAAATATTCATTTTATACTTTTAACTGCTTAAAATCGCTATCTATGATGAATAGGTAGCGATTTTAAGCATTCTGTGCAGTTAAAAGTTATTATTATTATCGATTATCGTACTTCAATTGTGATATATGCTTTAATTAATAAATCTGACAACAAATTTGCATAGTTTCTCTTAAATTTGCATGCGCATTCAATAACTTGGCTCGATTTTAATGAAGATCTCTTCCTTAGCCATACGTGTTTCTAAATTTATGCATTTCTGTGTGAAACGGCTGCTTTATTCCATTATGAACACAGACAGAGACTTTCATAGATGCGAGATTCGGTGCCATTAATATTTTTGAGGCCCTTCAAAAAAAAAAAAAAATGGACAAAATTGACACAAATACACTGGTAAGCGTACAAGAAAAGCGAAAAAAATTGATGGAGAACTTTAAATTTTCAAGCTCGAACAGTATAAAAATATACAAATGTATTTTTTCTAACATATTGAGGCCCTTAAAGTCGTGAGGCCCGGGGCAGCCATCCCTCTCTTGATAGTCACTCAACACAGGTATAGAGACGGAAACAAAATATTTTTAACTTTTGTTTTTTCTTCTTAGCGGACGAGAACATAGATCATTCTGACAAATTTGGGGAGTGGAAAATATATTCCGTAAGTGGAAAATCTTATTTTGGATGGGTCAATTGGTCAATACGAATCGGAATTTTAGATTAAATCTTACTCACATAGCGAAACTTTCGAAGCAAAAATCTGAAAAACTCTAACAGGGTATACAGAGAAAGTTTTTGCAAAATGTATTCCCCATATATATATATATATATTTTCTTTCCTAGCAATCAAATCAAACTTTTTATTCGGTATTTTTTTACAGTAAGAAATTACAGATATTTTTTTTCCTAAACTAAACATTCGAAGAGAGGAATATTTCCCATCCAATCGGTTAGGAAAGGGAAAAAAAAAACTTATTATTGTTTTTTTTTCTCTTCTAGCTACTGCTGCATATTCATTAATCTTTGATGAACTGAATGGTAGCTCTAAGCGATGTTTGAACGAAAAAATAAAACCAATCGGGAATGTTATTTGTTAATGGAACGAACAAGTAAGTCTGTACTTTCTTCTAAAAGACAAAAACTAGAAAAAAAATCTCTATAATCCATAATACTTATATATAGTGAGTAATAGTCTAATTAAATATTCTTTACATAATATATGGTTACAGATAATAGAAAAAGTATGGTCGGGTTGGTTGGTAAGAAAGTAATTGGAGATGAACAGGTGAAAAGTGCTGTTTTACGAGGAGTGGAGAAAAGCCCTTCTTAAGGCCTCACTTAATCATAGTCTGTACTGGTTCAGAGGAAACAACTAATACAAGGACGACCGGTGGTGAATGGTAAAGTTTTTTTATTTTAACGATTTTCTATTTTATCTTAGTGATGTCTATTAAGTAGAAGAAATTATTTTGCTCCTTTCTTTGACATTTTCGATGATACACACATATTTTTCATTTTTTTTTTTTTTTTTTTTTTTGTTCAACAGATGACTACACACATATTTTTTTTTTTTTTTTTTTTTGCGATTTTATGAGATAGTCGTTGGAGAATCGAAAGGTCTCCAACGACTATCTACTTAAATGGAAGAAACTTTCGTTTGGAATTTTGTGATTTAATGAAATTTTGGATGAGGATTAAAGGAGAATTATGATTATGTTTTAATTTAATTTTAAACTTAAATGGAAAATTAAAATTAAGGAAAAGAAAATTAAAGAAAAAAAAAAAAAACAACACATACACACATAGAGAGAAAGAGAAACAACCAAAGTAAATAAAGAGAAAAATAAATAAAAATTTATTTAAAAATTCTAAAACAAATATTTATAGTGGTACTATTTAATTTACCAAAAATAATAATAAAAATAATATCATTCTCCATGCAATCTTTAACTTCGTTTCATTAAAGTAACAAAAGATATACAACCAAAAGAAAAAAAAAAAGTATATATTTTTGTAGTCCTTCCACGTTGTCATGGAAACAACCTCGTCCTTTTTCTGCTTAAATTTCTCTCGATAAGGACAGAGAAAATCACGAAAATTGCCCATTCGGAAGTTTATGGGAAAGGAGAACTAAATGAAAGTAAGAGTTTATCGCCATTCGTCGTCGCCTTTTTTGTGATTATGGGAAAGGAGAACTAAATGAAAGTAAGAGTTTATCGCCATTCGTCGTCGCCTTTTTGTGCAAAAAAAAAAAAAAACTTTTTCACCTGGACTCCTTTCGTGCAAACAAAATACTTCATATGTCAAACATTCCCGGCGGAATATCTATCTGTCAGACTACCAAAAAAAGTGGTTATAAATTTCAGAATTTATGTAATTTTGACAACAATAAGTTCGGCACGTTAACAATCCCTAAAGATCCGCCAAAGTGTGTGATGCTACTACACGAATAAAAAAGGACAAACAAGTTGTGTGCCAAAGAAACTTTCGCGTTTTGACCGATATATATATACGTATTATAATTTTACGGATGCATGTGATCCCAAAAGTCATTAAAAGTGAATATAAATCTCAACATAAATTAAAAAAAGATTTATGAAAATAAAAAAAAGAAGATATAATTGTAGAGGTCGCGAGTACAGATTACTCTCTTGCGCCAGGCATTCAGTGTAAAGGACGAAGATAATTTACTACACACGAACTAATAAAAGTGAAATTTTCGACCGAGTTCTTAACAATTTTCTGTCATTGAACCTTCTTTACTTTTCATGTAACTAACTCTTAAAGACATAACCCATTTAAAGCTTTATTTTTTTATTTTTTATTTTTTTCCTTCTAGTAAACAATTGAAAATAAAAAATAAAAAAATAACATGCCATCTGCAATTTAGTTACCTTGTTTATAACTCTCTGTACGTCCCTCAGGCATAATTCTACTCTTTAGAATACATTCCGTTTAAATAATTGCGTTTTTACTTATTAAAAAAATACTTTTCTTATGATTTAATTCGTTTTTTCTGCTTTAAACGAAAGGGTAAAGGCCCACCAACTCTCCATAGAAAAAAATAAATAAAAAATTGTACTGCATCCGGCTTTAGTAGAAAGAAATCAATATATACTTCATTTTATTCCTGTAATAGTATATTCACTCCGGAAAGAGTTGAGTTCTATATATATTATTTAAAAACGTGGAGACCCGAAAGAGACCACAGAGACCCAAAGGAGATGCATCTCTCTATATTAAACGTAGAAAGATGCATCATCTCCTTTGGGTTAGAAACTGCCCATTTTCGATTTTCCATTTTGAACGAAATATAAATCTAAATTTTGATTATAATTTTCGACTGGAGGAAAGTGGAAAGAGTGTTATCTATCGACACTTAAACCGTAGAATATTTTTCTCGAAAAAAAGAATAGCAAATAAAACTTACACTCATTGTCATGTTACTCCATCAAAGTTCTTAATGGACGGATTAAATAATAATCTATTAATTTATCAACGGGAGACCAATGGGTACATCGGAAGTTACATTCCCCCCAGGGAAACGAAGCAACAAGCATCTTATATATATATATATATATATATGTCGTGACAGTCATCAATGCAAGACGTTGTCGCTCCGGGCCACTTTCGATAGCGTGTTGGACGTCTGTTATTTATAATGGAGAAAAATACTTTAATTACGTCATTTCTCTTAAAGTATAGAAGAATGGGGGGATGAGAACTTCGGTTTGGATATAATTCCAAGAGGTAATTTCTCTTCTGGGAAACAGAACTATCCTAGTTTCTACGGAAAACCAAAATTGGACTTACTTCGAGATGGATGATTAAATGAAAGTTTTAAGACATCTGAACTCTAAAGATTGCTGAGAGCTTTGCCTTCTGAGATATTTTAACGATTTGTATAAATAATAATAGATTTTAAACGGGATTAAAGTTAGAAACTCGATAATACGACCTCTAAAATACGCATTTAATTCGGAGGAGTTAAAGGAGCAAATTGTTCTAACCTTTCGTTCCATTCATTAAAAATAATTTAGAAGAGAGAAAAAAAGTCTTTCGACAGACACAAAAGTATTTATGAGCAGTTAAACTAAGAAAACAACAAGGCTATTAAGTCTACGATCACATTTCTTATGAGATACGCTATTTTGGTCGCCAGCCAAAATGTTCATCTTCTTTCCGTGCCGAAAGTAACTTAAATAGATACAGAATTTTAAAGAGGACTCCTTAGATTAAAACGAATTAGCCAAATCGGCTGAAGAACTTTCAAAAAAATCCTATAAATAAATCCTTAACGAGCGTAATAAGCGCTACCTTTATCTCTTCACCCACTGCATAGAAATGCTAACTTTTTACCTTGCAAAAGAGTCACCCCACCGTTTAACTGAAACTCTTATTGTAAGCAGAATGCAAAGGAGAAAAAGCCCCCAATTTCTTCAAGGTTAATAAAGAGGAAAGGTTAATAAAAAAAAAAAAAATAAAAAATAAAATTACTTACCTTTATCCAAACTTATCTTGTGAAGGGCATTCACATTCTCGAAAATCCAACACCGTTTATTTGCACATGTCCTTCTTTTATTTATTTTAATTGTTTTTTTAAATTAATTCCATATTTTCTGGGCGTGCAACTAGTGTTCTCGAATTTATTTTATATAATTTTGTTTAATTTTTTTTTTTTTAATTCGGTTATGTCGAAAACTGGAGAGGAGCCACTCTCAAAAGTCGGAATTCCTGCGGAGTTCAATGACGTGAGACAGTGTTTGGGAAGGTGGTTTGGATGCGAGAGGTTTCGGCATCTTCTCCAAACTGGTTTCTTGGACGTGTGTGGGGAGACGACCTTTTAACACACACGTTCCGCTCATCCGATACTCTTCTCCCATTGGTCGGTGGCCCCCCGTCTTAAGTAGAAGCTAACGCCATCTATTGAAAGAATCGAGTATCACGGAATGCCAATACCCGGATGTATATATATATGCATAGCTCTTCGCCCGGTTACATCCTCACTGTCGTTCTTTCTCCAATGCAACAACATAAATTAACTCATCACCAATGATTTTTCCCATATGTTCGTTTGCTATTATTATTATTTTAGTGACGGGCTTAATGACTTTTTTAATATTTACTTGGGGTAATGTTTCTAATATTACACAGACCTAATTATGTTTTTCTCGTGTTACGCTCATAATTGCGCAATTTCTTCCTCTATATATAATTTTCCTCTCTGAGTATTATCTCTAAACTCTCCAATTAATTGTTTTCTGTAACTTTTAGCACTTATTTTCTCCTCTTTTTTTTTCTACTTTCTCTCAATACGCGCTCCTTTTTTCCCTCTCCTTTTCCTATTTTCTCATTAGTTTTTCTGGCTTTTTGTATACTGCCTTGTGTTGTTTTAACTACTACTGCTGATGATAAAATTTCATGCAAATCTAAATCGTAAAAGAAGAAAATTATTTATTAACTGCCAGTTATATATACGACTTGGAGTTTTGTAAAAATTCATAACTCGGGATGGAAAAACGCATTAAAATATTTATAAATAAAGTTAAAACGGTAAACAGTATGCATTCAAATGACGGTTCCGACTGTTTTTTGTTTCCAATTTTCTAAAAAAAAAATAAAATAAAATAAGAAAAATGCTATGACGTAATCAATATTTACGTCCCTTACTCTTCCCATTGGGATGCTTACATAGCTAAGGGAATCGAATCAAACGGTTTACAATAATCAAATATTTATCAGGATCCATTTTTTTCTTTGCTCCAAAATTTAATTTGTATTTTTTTTTTTCTTTCTTTCTTCCTTCTCCAGTGGAAGAAGAAAAAACAATTTCAATAAAATCGTGATTTTCACTGTAGATAGTCGGAGAATGATTACATGTATATATAATTTTATTATTTTCCTTTCTAGCTTGTTAGAAAGTTTTTGGCCGTTTAAAACGGTTCCTGAACGAAAATATCAACTTCATACATTCGTTAACTCTTCCTGGTTATCTGGAAACATCAATTTCGCAATAAATTAAAAATTTTCGAAGAGGAGGATGAAAGAAATATGCAAAATAGTAAATGTTTTAATCGATAAATTTTCGCTAAACTTCAGAATAGATTTACGCTGCAGTTCACTCTCTCTCTCTTTCTCTGTTATCAATTAGCATTAGTAAACAAGTTTTTGAAGTAGTTTTACTCGGAATTGTGAGAAAACACCGAGTTTATCGAACCATCTAATATGTTAGGCAGCAGCCAACGACAGCAGAAGACAATAGAGAAGCGTAACAGTAATTAATTATGAGAGTAATTGTGTAGGCAGTTTTTATAATTGCATCCAATCCGTTGACAGCTGTTGAGCTAGAAAACTTGTTGGACTGCTGAACATCACTTAATTGAAGAACAAATGTTATGTGTAATCAAGCAAAACTGCTAAGGCTAGTTTTTACTTTGCCATTGGTTGATTCTTCTATCCATTTATTTATTTATTTTTTTCTCCCTTCTACTCGAACAGCTTCTGTTGAGAGTGATTTTGCATGTTGTTGGCTTCGTTCGAGTGTTTTGCTTTCTGGTTTTTCCAATTTTCTTCCATTTATTTACTTAAATCTGCATTAAAAAACAAGAAAAAAAAAAGATGATCATATTTCATAAAATAACACGTGATTATTGATACAAAAATTTATTTCCAAAATGGCGAAAAGATAAGCAGATGACGTGGAAACTTGGATGCATGGAAATGATAACTTCGATATCATATGTTCTACGAGAAAACTCATAGATATCATATATCAGAGTATACGCCCTCTCTACTTTATTATTATTATTATTATTATTTTTTTTAAATAAATTTTACAATTTATAAAAGTCGTCTTTCGTAATTTTAAAAATTGATTACTGAATTAATAATTAACTTTATTTTTTTTTTTATTTTTATTTTTAATCTTTTCGCTCTCTTAAAACGATTCAATTTCTGATATGATGGCATCATAACTTAATTGAGTTTTCGAATAAAGTAATTAAATTTCGATTAGTCGGAAAATATAGGCGTGCATTGAATGACATATTCTTTATAGGAAGGAAGAAAGAAATAAAAAACGATTATTCCGTGACGCAACAATGAATTCGATATAAATGACATTGTTACGTAAGAATTAACTTTAGCAAAATTTCATTTTTGGAATAAAATTGCCATTTTTAGATGCGAGCCTAATAGATTTGACATTAGAGACGATAAATTTAATGGAATGGTGACGTAATAGAACCGGATGGCCGATGAACTATTTTTAATTGTAATTAAGCGGTAACCAAATACGATTAAAAATATTTCTGAAATATAATATGACAATCACATAAATCATAGATTAATTTTATTGCATTTAATAAATCCTTCTATTCTTATTTTCTACAGAAAATAAAGTCTCTAAACGGCTTAGGTCAGCATTATTGAGAACATTCGCTCAATATAATATATTCAGTCGAAATATTGGATCAATTCAATAAAAATATGCTGATGATCGTGTTCGAATTTGGAATTTTATGGACTTTTATGTCAAAATAATTTCTATCTGCTTAATTTTTTTCGTTCTTTCTTTAACTATTTATAGCTATAATAATTTTTAAGCCTTTTTTTTCTCAAAAAGAAGGCTAAGATTTATATGTATTCATTTTGTTCGTGTTGTTGTCCATCCGTTCTCAAGATATATCCAGAACCAAATATCGCAGACCATTCAAAGTTTAAATCATTCCTTATTATGCAACGAACATGCCAAATAATTTTGAAGATGTTACAAAATGGCGATTGCTTGAAACATTAAAATGCCGATATATCTGAAACTATTTGTCGCACATGAATAACATTATGGTTATTTGAAAGTACTTTGAATGTATTTTTATTACAATATCTTATGTAATTATTTTTTTCCGTCTGTTTATCTATCAGACTCTCCATTAAATATCTCAAGAACAAAAACGTTACAAAATATTAAAATTTTAGATATTGGTTCATTTCCATTCATGCTATGTGAATACTTATTTTGAAGACTCAAAGTTGCTTAGTTACAAGATGGCAGCCGTTCAAAGTCTTTAATATTCTCCATCATTGAAACTACTGTATCTGTCACACAGCATATGAAATTTACATTCTTTTGAACGATTTTTTTGAAAATAAAAAGACTTATAACATTGCTTACTATCGGTAAAAGCATTCGAAAAGTAACTATACACCTATAATAAACAGAATTATATGTTGAGGGATTGCATTCCGTACGCTGCGCGTAAGTTTTCTGCAAAGGTTGGTAATCCTGCATCGCGTGCAGTTTGCTTCCGCGAAACCAGTCAGGCTAGTGACTACGGTAAGCATGGTGAGTACACACATACAGTGAAAGATAGTTTTCTGTTAGATTTTCAGATACAGCGATTCCTAATCGACATAGTGTAAGAGCACAAATCGAGAAATTTAGGGAGACGGGATCGGTAAAGGACTATGAGCGAAGTGGTAGACTATCAGTACTCCATGAAGAAAAAAAACTGCATATCAGCAGCCATGCAACGTAGTCCCAAGCAACAAGTCCATTCGAAAGTTGGACCAACAGGAAAACCTCGGTGTTGCAACTGCACATAAGGCAGTTCATAAGAAGCTCAATCTCATCCCATATAAAGTGAAAGTGGTATATCAGGAACGGCCAAACTTCATGTCACTATGAGCCATTTAGGAAGAATTTCAAATTGTTGAGAGCCGCAATCTGTTTTTTTTCTGCTCAATGAGAGCCGCATCAGTTTTTCGGGTAATCTTGGTTTCAAAAATTGTTTATTTTATGCATACTACATTTTAAACATAAATAAATTATAAATATATGCATATTTTTAAATTATGTATGTATTTTGCTCCATATTAACTACTGATTTTCATGGTATGGAGCCACATCGAAGGTATCAAAGACATGCTTGGCGAGCCCTAGTTTGACAACCGTGAATATATAGGGTGAAGAAAAACTTCGTCGTAAAATTTTGTGTACTGATAAAGGACCACGAAACAAGTCGAAAATGTCTAATGAACATATGGTCTAAATGGCACCGTTTTTGAGTTATAACCCTTTAAAGCTAGCCAATCACCATCGAGTACACAAAGCGTCACGACGCGTCGCGTTGCATTGCGTCGGTCTCCTACTTACTACAGGATAGTAAGAAGGGGAGCGATGCATCGCGATGCTTTGTGTACTCGATAGTGATTGGCTAGCTTTAAAGGGTTATAACTCAAAAACGGTGCCATTTAGACCATATGTTCATTAGACAAAAATAAAATTATAAATTTTATACGAAATTTATATAAATGAACGATACAATATTTTGTAATAATTGAGAGATATTATTAAAAAAGAATTTATTTATTTTCTACTCAGAAAGTAAATAAATAAACGGAATTATTTGTTTACTAAGAAAAATAAATAACATTCTTTGGTAAAACATTTTTTGAAACGGAATTATTTATTTGTTTACTAAGAAAAATAAATAAATTTTCTAATGGAAAAATAAAAATTTATTAGTCTGTTTATTTATTTAATAGGAAAAATATTATTTTTTATACGTCTTATATATTTTAAATTCTTGAAATTTTATATAAAAAAGAAGTTGTTTGCATTCTTGTGTCCTGTATATTTATTTTATTCAAAAATCAACACAGACATAGATACTGTATTATGATTTGAAGTAGAGATTTACTATATCTGTCATACAAACAAATCTCAATAACATAGTATTCATTTTCATTACTATAATTAAAAAAAATATATGATTAAGATTTAAATCAAATGTTTTATCCCCTGCAATATTAATATATAAGTATAAAGATGATAATGAAGAAAAATTTTTAATGATTCGATTTGAAATTTTGTATAATTAGCTCTATAAAAAAATTAAATTATATAAATATTGTATTTCTATTATTATTTATAATCTTACAAAAATTTTTATTGGCTGTCATAAAAATGTTTAGCAATTATCATCACTGAGAAGTAAAAATTTTCATAGTAACAATAGTATTATCTTTTCATTTAGAAAAATATAATATTCTACATAAAGTAGAATATTCATCTGATAAAATAAGATTGCTTATACTATGTATAAAATTTATTTGCTAATATAAAACACTATATTTTATATAGAATTGACAGTAATGTCTATGATGTCATCTGATTTATTGCAATTGGAATACAACTTTACATTGTCAAACTGAAAAGTTCAAAAACTGTTTATATATTTATTTTAAAATAAGAAAGACATATATTTTAGTATTTCATTTGTTTATGGCAATATTGATATAGATATAAAATTTTTAACAATAATGCAATATATCATCATCTGGTACCTATGGTGATTTAATTGTGATATGATACTTCTTCATTTAAATTATGCTAAAATACTTTGAGACAATTGTATCATTATGAGACAAAATTTGCATATGTGAAACTTTTTCTGTGTATATAAAAAAGAAAATTAAAATATATGGATATATTTTATCAATTGTGAATATAAAATATAATTTTCTTTAAAGAATTTAAATCTTACTATCTCACATATCAGTAGATAAGCATTTCCTAAACTCTGATATCAACTTTTTGATGAATGTTATGAATTTTGAAATTTTTTATTGAATTTTTATGGTTTTATATTGCTTTCTTTAAAAATATGATGAAACATTCAATTCAATTAATTTTTCTATTAAATTATTATTTTTTTACACTAAGGATATTTCACAAAATGTAAAAGCTACAATGGCAGAATGTCATAATTTTATTGTAATGTACCGTATATACTCGTGCATAAACCGAGGATTTTTTCTCAAAAGGTTCTGAAGTAGGGGGGTCGGCTTATACACAGATCAAAAACATCAACTTTTTTTTGGCTGGAGAAATTGAAGTAATAAATAAAACCATAACTTACTGAACATTTCGTGAAGACCAGGAAGGAAAGTTTGCAATAATTAATTTAATACATTATCAGATAAAATTTTATCTTACTCCAAAGTGATCGAGCATGTCATGCTGCCAACTCCAATCTGCCATAATCAGATAGGCAATGCTGCGCTGCCGATACAACGCAACACGAAAACTTGACAATCAATCAAGAATCTTACCTAGGATTCATATTTGGTTGAAAAAATATGTTTATTTTTCAACCAAATATGAATTAAGAATCATACCAAACCATTCTTTATTAATTAAGAATATTTTAATTGATTTGCTAATAATTGATAAATACTTATTATATTTAACTCATTGATGATTTAATTAAATTATATTAAAAAGTAACTAAAATAATGTTTAAAATAACAAAAAAATAATTATTATTTAAAATTTATATTGAAAAATAACTGTAGTCTATCAAAAAAGTTCATCGTAAGCAAAATCAAAACTTCAAAATTGCACACTAACGTCTAGAAATCATGTTGAACACACACATCATCCTAATGATGTATGACATCATCGTTAAGATAAGCCACTCATTTTAAAATACAATCAAAAGTTTGAATAACTCGATTCAACTCAACTATAGGGAAAACAAAACTTCGAACAGTCTCTTGGGAGAAGTGCCACCCTAACCACAGGGCTAAATGGGCTATATCCTCGGGGCACCAGCCTTTTGGGGTGGCAATTTTACTTGCACTCAGATCAGTTTGATGGATTGAGATAGCACTTAAAAAGTTGATACTATTAATACAATTAAATATAAGCTTCTTTAAAAATTGTTAGATTATACGTTTCTTTAGAAAAATTTTTACAGTCAAAACGAAATACAGAATCATTTAACTTTTACAAATCGGAAAGTAAAAAATTGTCCGGATGCAATGAGTACAAATGATTACACAAAAGAAAAAACAATACAACAAATATGCATCAGCAAAAGTTGATTTTGATGCCAATACTGAATTCCACATAAATACATATGTAATTATTGATAAACTTTTTATCAGAAGTACAAAAGAGAAAGTGTGCCTATGATGACATTTACTCAAAATTTGGCTTTCTGGCCAATTTGAAAAATTTAAATGAAGACATAATTAGAAAGAATGCTGCAGAGTTATGTAAAACATATGTTGACGATCTAGAAAATAATTTTATAGAAGAATTCCTTTATTTTAAACATCTTTATTTATGTGAAGATAAAGAAAATATATCTAATGCATAAACAATATCACGTGATAAACGACAATCGACCGTCTATAGTACCGCCACCGTGGCTAGTTTAAAATGTAATAATATAATGACTAAATATTTTATTTTTTATTTTATTATAATTTATTTTATTATTATTTTTAATATACAGTATATGTATTTGCATACAATGTTAAAATATTAATTTAAAATTCAAATTATGTTCTTGCTAAGTTTTTTATGTTCAAATTATTATACGTTGTGCTGAAGATGGCTTAATAAAGCAGAAAGATCTTCAAGTTTAATAAATTTATTTTCCACTTTTAATAATTGAGCTGAATTATTTACATTGAAAATATATCTACTGCAGAACTTAGTTTGAGGGCTATAATTGATTCAAAAATTTAATCTACATTTCCTAACATGGCCACAGCAATGCATATTTTTTTAAATATTGCAGCTACAAATTGCAGCAGTGAAAATCTTTTTCAGCACTTAAAAGAATAAAAAGTTATTTATGTTCTTCTTTGGGACAGGGCAAATTAAATGATTTAAGTATTTTGACTATAGAGAATGTTTTATTTAATTCTTTAAATACGTGTGATATTATTAACCAGTTTGCCAAAGAAAAACCTAGGAAAATAAATATTTAAGTTATACATATAATAAGTTACTTTTGTTTTTTGTGTATATAATTTGTTTTTGTTCATATAGATTATTTGAATTTTGTATGAAATTTATATTTTTATTTGTTTATTGGTAATATTTGACTTTTTCTAGTTCTGAAACTATTGTAAAACTTCACCGATCATCCTGCTCCCACTTCTCCTTCCATGTATTTTCTTATGAAGAGGGGCGCATTATTATTAGTAGCCCACGGGCATCAAATACTTTAGGACGGCCTTGCTTGGGAGCCACATGATGTAGATGTATTCTAATAAAATTTTTATTGTGATAACTTATTATGAAATTTTTTTTAGAAAAGAAAACAGTTATTCAATAACAAAAATAAAATATTTTTATGTAAATTATAAAAATTTACTACTATTCGTTAACTTGATATATTCTGAAGCTATGTCATCCTAACGATAATGTCATATACTGACATCAATCTCGCTTCGGAATAAAATTTTACTTTACCTGTTGCGATTGAGCACATTGCACTGCCAAATCCAACCTGCATTTATATAGGTGCATCAGATAGTCAAAGCCACGCTGCCTGATGTGCTGCGACGCAGAAATTCTCGACAATAATTCAAGAATCTTATATAGGCGTGCTGCATTGGATCACTTTAGCTCAGCTGGATTATTGTCGAGAATTTCTGTGTCAAGGCACATTAGGCATGCGGCATCACCTATCTGATGCACTTATACAAATGCAGACTGGAGTCAGCAAAGCGACGCACTCGATCACTTCAGTTAAAGTAAAATTTTACCTTTTTAAATTAATTTATCGATGTCTATATTATAATTTATTTTATATGTATATATTTAAAGTTTCAATGAAATATTTATTTTGGCAAATAGCATTAATATATCAGTAACTAAAAATCAAAGATCACGTAATTTATCGTTTTCAAATTTTTATCGAATTTTAAGTGCTAAAGTCTAGTGTAAGGATTCGGACAGACGTTTATTTTTCTTCCAATGGAATCCGAAACTACAACATCACACCACTCGCAGGTGTCAAATATATAACACCAACAAACAATAGAATCAGACTTTGTTCGCAGAATTTAAAATAATAATCGTCTAGAAATCATCTTTAAGAATCTAAAAACTAATGAACTGTTGCACGAATATTTTTAATTAATTAAATAATTTGTTATCATTATAATATGTTAATTATCATTTACTTAAATATTTTTATATGGTTATAATTTTATTAATTTTAATAATGATATTGTCGGGTTTGGATTGATTGTAATAAAAAAAATACGATTAACAACTGAACTAACGAATCACGTGATGCGTGACGTATCGTTTTGCAGAACCTTATTTTTGTCAGAAAGTTCTCTTATAACAAATATTTGTAAACTTGAAAAGCATAATTTTAGTTCATTTGTCAGAAACTTTTTAACTAAATTAATTGTACGGATTAAATGTAATAACTCCATTTTATACTGTAAAGCTAACGAAATTAACCGGGAAAACTTTATTATTTTTGAATGACCTTTTGATCGGGAGAGGGAAATGGAATGTTAGACTTGTCGGATAGACTCATAAAATATACCTAAGAGAGAAAACAAACCGAGGGATCCAGTGACTGAGGTCATGGGTCCTGATTAAAGTAAACTAGAATAATTTTATTTTGACAGTTTTCTACACCAATAAGATGCAAGAAATAGAATTTCCCTTGTCAAATGAAGAGTTAGTTTCGTTTTGAACCTTCTCTTCAATTTGACATGATTGGAAAATTAAAAGAAAGTAGGAGGAGTGAAAAAGGAAAGAGGGGATTTTTAACAGTTTGTATAGAGTTTTGAATCAGTTGAGTTGACTCCGGCTCTGGCTCCAGCTGGCTGGCTGTGGCTCAGCTCATCCCTTCTTCTCTTCTCTTCAACTATGTCTGAGTGGATGTCATCGTCTTTGTGTTCATCAATGTTTTGTTCTCACTTCAAGAAACTAAGGAAATTATGAAAAAAGGAGGAAAAAAGATTCTCTCTCATGGTATGTTTATGGGTTCTGTCTGTCTCTCGCCCCAGTTAAGGTTAGGATTCGGTTTTAACTTTGCATCAATACTTTCGTTAGTTTTATTCTATTCTATTTTTCTTTGATTCATGTTATATGTTTTCTAATTATTTGTATTATTATTATTTTATATTAAATATATTATTTTAGTTATATATAGTTTAATTGTCAATTGTTTGCCGCATGTCTCGCTTCACTTCTGGACCCCTGACGTGTCGCTTACCCACGTCGCTCAAGTTTTTCGGCCAAAATCTCGTCTATAAGACCCCCGGACCCCCACACTAGCTTATACATGGGTTATACATTTTTACCGATTTTGAAACACTGAAGTCAGTGGGTCGACTTATACACAGATCGGCTTATATTCGAGTATATACAGTATTTGAAAAAATATAGTATAATAAGTATTTTTAATTTAACAAATTATTAAAATTACCATTAGAATCTGCAGACCATGCTCTATTTCTTTGTTTCTGTTTGTTTATTTTTTCTGGTTTAAAAATTGCTTCTATAAGTCCATTGCCTTCATCATCATATATAATTTCAGCTTGAGGAGGAGAATCACGGGCTCTTAAAAATACAAATTTTAAAGAAGAATTTCTTGGTCCCTCAAGATATTCAGTAGTTTTACCTTCTAATCTGAGTTTTCCAACAATTTCAGTATCTACAATGATATCTACATCACATTGTTCTTCATGATCATTACTCAGAAAAATAGTATAATTTTTTCCATTTTGCATTTCAACTAAAACTCCATTTTCTGTGTTGTAAAATTTACCAGGTATAATACCCAATCTAAAATTATTTGCTTCCATAAAATTAACACCAAGAGGTATCCAATCACATTTTGGTCGTTTTAAAAGTCTCTCTCTGGGTAATTCATTTTGATATATTTTTTTATTTGTACAGTTATATAACTGAAATGAAAAATCATCATATACTCCATTAGGTAAAGATAAAGATGACTGATTTAATTTTGGAAGAAATTGTTTATTTTGAACGTAGACTGGAAAATGATTTGCACTTGTTTTGATATTATTAGAATAAGAAATTGGAATATTTGCACTAGAATTTGTAGAAGATTCTGTTTGTCTTCTAAATTCATCTTTTTGATCTTGAATATCAGATGATGATGATGAATACTGAGATACACATTTTTTAATTAAAGTTGAAGGTTGTACAAATGATTGACATGTCTTTTCTGAATTCTGTTTAGCTTTTATATAATCTGAATAATAATTCAAATCCTGAGAAGAAAAATCTGTACTTAAATCTTGATACATAAAAGATTCTTGTTGAATATTTGGAAAATTATTAAAATATATAGATTCAGATCTTAATTTTTGCCTCTGAAAATTATCAGAATTTAATTTATTCTGATTATCTGGAACAATTACTAGATTTTCATTTTTAAAAGTTTTGGAGCTGAAATCTGTTTGAATTTCAGATTGAGCTACTAATGTATTTGTTGAATTCATATATTGGTTCACATTTGATGATGATACTGGAACAGCTGGATTTACATTTGCATAATTTTGATGTAAACTAAATTGTGTTGATACAGAAGAATAAGGTATTTGCTTAGTATTTTCTAATATATTAAAATATTCTGGAGTTAATAATAATTCATTTTCATCTTGATTAATTTTCATCTTTTCAAAACAGTTATCAAATTTATTTTCCAAACTTTGACTATCATCATTTGTACATAAATCAATTTCTTCTATAATAATTGAGTTTTCTAAGTAATCATCTTCATTTTTTGTACTTTGTTGATCATTTTCTGATTTCTTATTTTCAGAAATATCATCATTCGTTTTATCTGTTAAATCTATAATAATAAAATTACATTTTATAATTTTCTGTATATAATTTAATTAATTAATATTATTTTAATTAATGTTAAAAATTTCAAATAAAATATAAAATTTATCATAAATACAGCATATTCTAACATCAATATTTTATTAAATTTTTATATCATATAAGTACCATACATCATATTTTAATATGTTTGAAATACAGTACATCTAAAATTATCATTGAGCTTATAATATTTTTAAGGAGATACATAAAAAAACATAATATTTAATGAATGAAATCCATATACTGATTCATCCTACTATTAATATTATTGGAATAAACTGAAGCACAAAAGTAGGAATTAAATATTAATTTATTTAGTCTAAATAAATTAGTATTTAATTCTTACTTTCATGCTTCAGTTTATTCCAATGAATGAAATCCTTTTTAAAATTAAAAAAAAAAATTAAATCCCACTTAACTATTTCCAGATTTACAAATTTTTTCTCAAATATGAATATTATAGTGCCCCGATTTTGAAACTTTTCGGGGACCGGCCCGAAAAGTCGAACGAGCGGGGAAACACACGAAGAAGGAAGCTCTGATGACGTCATAATAAAAAAGTTATATAATTAAAACGTAGGAAGATGCAAAATTTACATTGCATGTATACTCTGATGACGTCATAATAAAAACGTTATATAATTAAAACGTAGGAAAAGGGAAAGTTTTACATTGCATGTATAAGAATATGTTGGGACTTCAAAAATAGACGTTTAAAGCGGGAAAGTCGTATGATACGGGAACGCACGAGCAAGCGGGAAAGTCGTACGATACGGGAACGCACGAGCGAGGTTTCACTGTATATACAAATTTGTCCAGCTTCCAGTAAAAATTTAGTTCACCTCTTGTGATTAAGCAATGATCTATATTGCCATTGTGTTGCATTGTCATCAATTGCCGCCCATGCTCGCAGATATCAGAGAGCCTCTACTGAGTGTACGATTTCTACCTCTGCATTTTTGGCTGATCCAGTTTGTGATACAATGTGCCTAACCACAAGAGATAATTTTTATCAAACTTTGTACAGTTAGCAGTGCGATCTTATGCATTTTACTTGCCAGACGAGTTGGAAAAAGGGTGATGGTGGGAACTTGAACTTGATACACTTGAGAGAAACCTCTCTGTGTGCATGTTGCCAGCAATGCACAAACCTCATGCAAATATAAACTTTGTACTAGTTTATTTCAAAATTTATAAAATTTCAAAACTTTGCAGTGCTGTTGTGTGCCGCACATCTTATTTCTAGGATGGTGCGGCACAGCATTGTTTCCAAATCTGGTGACTTTTAATACTTTTTGGTAGTGAAATATGATAGAATTGTAATGATTGCAAAACACGACAAAATTGATCGTGTTTTGCAATCGATCAAAAGGGGAGCCGAACCATGAAAAATTCCCTAGGAATCAAGAGTCAAAAGTCAATGGTGAACAAGATATAGAGAAGCAAAGTTTTGATCTCTTCATGCACTGCGTTGTTTGGCGAGCAGATTTAGAAACCAACTGTTTGCTTCAAATTTGGCTTAAACCTTCCAATTTCTTCATGTCCAACTCTTCTCAGTATTCAAATATTGTTAACAATAGCAATTCAAAACAAAAACTGAACTGACAAGTGAGTGATATCTATTCTATCTCTTCAAAAATATGCTTCCAATATTCTAAATGAAAATTATTACTCTTCATTGAGAAGGTACTTATTGGTGGTTTCTCTCCTGATTGGGAGAAAGCTATAATAGCTAATGTCCCTACTAAATCCTTTTCAGAGAAGTATTAGAAAACTGCAAATTGGATCCATGATGATTACTTTTCTTGAATGTAAAAAATATTAATCTTTAATTTCTTTTCTAATTATTCTATTTTGTTTTCCCATCCTGATTTTGTTTCTGTTCTCATTACATTAGCTTACATACTTTCCATTTCAGCATTTTCAATACTTTTTCATTCCTGCATAGCCTCCACCTTCCTTGCATTGCAAAAATCATCTCATTTTTCCCATTTCCCATTTGGTTTCTTTTTTTCACTATAAATTATAATTCTATTCTTTTCTTAATTATTTATTTACATATTTTCTTCCTAGTTCTTTTGTTTGTCCATTCAACATTCCTATTAGTATGCCTACATTTTCCTGTTACTGCCATTCATGTTTGTTCAACTTTTATGATGATCGCTATGATTGAGATTGAAAGTACTTCTTCTGTGTAATTTTATTTTACACTATTAAAAAGTCATTTTTGTATCATTGTTTATTGCATTTTTTGTATTTATGTCTAATTAGTTGTATTTAAAGAAATGTATTAGTGTTATTTAAAAACTTTACTTGAATAATTAGCATTAATGCAGAATTTATATTTCTCAATTTCCATTAAAACTTTATTAAATAATTAATACACTATATATACTTGAATTTAAGTTGATCTCTAGTTATAATTTTCTGGAAGTTAGGAAATATATTGGCTCATGTTTAAGTCAATATTATAAAATTTTATTAAGAACATAATTAAATTTGCATTATTTAATATATTTTAAAATAATGAATGAGTGAAAGATGCAAACTATTTGATCCATAACCAGTTCTTAGAGTAAATGAATTGAATATTTATATTAATATATTTTAGAGGAAAAAGTGATAATTATTGCTTTCTTTAATATATTGCTTAATATTATATTATTAAACAACTACTTGAAATTGTTTAAAAGTATTGTCTTTTTTAAAAATTGTATAGGAATATGATTCATTGGTTCCTATCTACTGTTAGACGAACGTATATATTTGAAGGAGTTTTCTCTGCTGAGTCTGGTCGTGTTGCAGTCCAGCGAACGACTAAATTTTTCTGTCCTGGGAACTGTCGCTGCGTGTCCTCTCCTAGGTCAAAGTTCACATTTGTCCCCTCAGCGTGCCTCTCCGATATCGAGTGTCCAGAGGTTGACGTCAATGTCACTACAGTACTCCCCCCCTTTCAAGAGAGGAACCGAGATGGGAAATGCACCTGCTGTCCTGATCGTGTGAACGTAGGGACCGATATCGGGGTTTGTTTATGAGTTGAGGATGTGGCTGGCGTTGGCGGTGAAGCAGAAGATCCTGGCTGAGCGGAAGTCTCGGTCATAGGAATTTTTGCGTCGGTTGTCGTAGGGGACGTGGTCGTAGGCCAAGAATGGCAAGTTTTGATGCGGTCAATGGAAACTGTGATTGGTTTCCCGTTTATCTCAATGGTGTAAGTTTTGTTGGATCGTGTTAAGACGCGGTATGGGCCTTCGTATGGTGGTGTTAATGGAGGACGCATGGCGTCTACTCGTAGAAACATTGAATTTGAGTTTTCTAAACCTCTGTCAAGGAATGTAGGTTGTTCGTTAGTTAATCGTGGTGGAGATGGTCGACACGTTGCCAAATGCTTACGGAGTTGATTGACGAACTCAGTTTGTGGAGGCGTTGAGGTTGGATTAGTAAAGAAGTCGCCAGGTAACCGCAGGACCTGACCGTAGACCAGGTCACAGGCAGATGGGCCTATGTCGTCGTGGGTGATGGTACGCAGTATGAGGAGTACGGTTGGCAATGCGAAGGACCACTGCGGTGTGCCTTGAAGGGTGGCCATTAGCGTTGCCTTATGTGTATGGTGAAATCGTTCTACCATCCCGTTGGCTTGAGGATGATATGCCGTGGTGTGTTGTCGTTTGAAACCGAGTAAAAGAGAGAATTCGCGGAATAAGTCGGCCTCAAACTGCCTGCCTTGATCGGTGACTACTGTAGCCGGGACTCCAAAGCGTGCGACCCACTCACGGTAGAAAGCTTCTGCTATGGATGCTGCTGTGTTGTCAGCCAGTGGAGTAGCCTCTACCCATCAGGTATACCGATCCACCATCATTAGGAGGTATCTGTAACCCTGCGAAGGTGACAAGGTCGAGATGGATGTTCAAAAAATGTGCAGCTGGTAGTGGAAATTGTGACAAGGGGCTGTGGTTATGGCGGGAAATTTTGCTACGTTGACAAGTGAGGCAGCTTTGTGCCCACGCCTTAACGTCTCGACGGAGAGAAGGCCAGACATATTTGGAAGCTATTAAATTGGCAGTAGCGCGGATACCGGGATGAGATTGATTATGCAGACGGCGAAAGATTTCTTGTCGATAAATCTCAGGTAGGTATGGGCGATCTACTGCTGTTGACCTGTCACAGATTATTTGTAATTGGGTGCCAAATAAGGGAACTTCTCGTAGATTCACTGAGCTGCTATTGCTGGCGAGTAAATGCTGGAGCTGTTGATCAATAGCCTGAGCATCAGCTATTTTCCTGAAAAAGTCTGTATCCGTAATGGAAATACCAGCGATGCGAGATAAGGCATCTGCTGCTATATTATCCTTGCCTGGGATGTAGCGAATGTCTGTCGTGAAT
>AYEL01075222.1:0-15154 GCA_000484575.1 Olivierus martensii | reverse complement strand
ACAGAGCGCCCACCGGCGAGGGGTGGGAGCGGCCAGGCTCTACCGACCCTATAGGAATTTCTTCACTAGGGACAGCCACCCGGGGGCCGAGGCTGGAGATCGTTCCTAGGCAGACCAGGATGTTGCTGCAGGACCACTCCATAGAAAGTCAAACGAGGTCCGTGGCAGTCATCCGGCTAGGAGGCCCCACGGCCGTCTACTCGGGCCAGGCCAATCCTTTTCGATGCGCCGCTGAGCACACCAACCTTCTCTCAAGCCAGACATAGTGTGGGGGCGACTTTCGTCGGATACCGCCAAACACTAGGAGCGACTTAGTTAATCCCTGTCACTATGAAAGTATCGGCCCGGCTGCAAAACAGATACAAGCATAGTGACAGCCGGTAAGCCCTCTCACCACGTCAAGGTGGGCCCCACATCGAGAGGGGATGGAAAGTGGTGGTGACACCACTAACACAGTAAAAACGTCTGAGACCAAGAATCCTGGGGAGAAGGTGAAGCCGTAAGTCTAGGATACACAGTGGCACGTGATCCGTTACGAGCGGCCAAGCTGGATCATCTGGCCTATCGGGTCATTGGACCGTGGACGCAGGGAAGGCGATGCCGACCCGCGACCCAGTGGCAGCTATGATTAAACTGGGTTACAGACCTCTGTAGTGCCTCACGGCGGAGCAGAGCGTTATGCAATTAAGGACATATATCTGAGACCTAAGACTGAGCTGAGCTGAGCTGAGCCAATTGCGTCCGAAGTTATCGATGAAGTTGCAGTTGCCGTTGTTGACAGAGCTGGGCGTTCCAGAAATTCATCGGCAAGTGCTCGAGCAGTGGCACGTGAACTGTCTATTCCTTGGTCCACAGTAAGAAAGGTGTTGCGTTCCATCTTGCATTGCTACCCATACAAGATCCGTGTGGTGCAGGAGTTGAAGGCGCAAGATCCACAGCAACGCATCGATTTCCTTATCGGTTCTGGTGAGGATGGATGTTTCTGCCACCTGGCCTTGGAATATCCTGTGGTCCGATGAGGCTCATTTCAACGTAGCGGGAGCGGTGAATACGCAAAACTGTCGCATATGGGATTCCTCGCACCCCCATGCTGTACACGAACAACCACTCCATTCCGATTACGTGACTGTATGGTGTGGATTCACTGCCGATTTTCTTCTGGGGCCATTTTCATTGAGAAGTTAACACCACAAGGTCCAGTGAGGTGCACGGTTACGAGTACTCGTTACAGTCAACTCCTTAGGCAGCATGTGGTTCCTGCTTTGCAAGATCGAGGATGCTTGGAGACCACTGTCTTCATGCAGGTTGGAGCAACTCCACACACTGCTCGACAAACAAAAGAACTGCTTCTTGCCAACTTTGGAGAAGATCGTGTCATTTCTAAAAGCTTTCCAGATGCCTGGCCTGCCCGTTCTCCAGATCTGAATCCATGTGCCTTTTGGTTGTGGGGATATCTTAAAGATCGTGTTTATAAGGGAGGTGTACGGTCTGTGCACTCAACTAAGGCAAGCATAAAGATGCATGTTACTGCCATTCCCCCCCGAAATGCTTCGTGCGACCGTTGACCATACCATATTGCGATTTCAACATGTGATTGATGCAAATGGCTCGCACATTGAACATTAGGGTTTTGAATAAAGTGTTTTCTGCCTGATTTATGGTTGTTGTTCTTCCAAAGTCATTTGATGACTGATACTGTAATTATTCTGTTATGCTTTTCCTGCACCTGCTTACCGTATTTAACGTCCGACGGCGCGCTTATCGAATTTGCATGCCATTCCTACTCTAGTCGTCTCGATCCCTCTGTGGACGAGACGACTAGACTAGTGGCCAAAATTTGAACTAATTTTTTTTTCGTGTAATCCTCTCCCGCATGATCTGGATTGCATATATTCTAAATTTCATTACTATATATGAATTACAGCCGTCTCCAGAGAGCTCTAAGTAGGGAAACTTTAATTATAACCACCCTGTATTTATTACAGTTCGATTGCTTATTTCAAACATTTCGGCAGTTTGATTGATACTTTTCCCTTCTTGTCTATGTTGAACTATTAGTTTTCTGATACTATTCTCATAATTATCGTTGGTTATTTTACAGATACAAAATATAAATAAATGAGACTGGTAATCCTTCCGGCAGTTAAGACTCACACAAACCTGTTATTCATTTGCATTACGAGCTCTACAACAGCTTATCTCTTGATTACGCGTATAATTATATCGACACCGTGCACCATTTGTGTTACATTAGTAACAAAATAGATTAGCTTATTATTAATATTACAAAAATTTTCAACAGAACAGCCAAAATAATCTTGATGACAAGATTATATATTTGAGCACGTGACGTAAAACTTATCTACCCCTGACAGCTACGGTAAAGCTTAATGGAATCGTCCCACACTAAGCGTGTTCGAATGGACGCCTGGAAAAATCAAACTCGTTGGATTGAAGCATTGTAAGGAAGCCGAACAACTTTCACATGGGTGAAAAACTTTATGCACTTCTGTACATTATTTTTTCATTTCGGGTTAGGTGCTGAATAACTGACATTTTGTACGATTTTGTCGCAAATTTAAAATTTTCAAGGATATATTATATGGTAATATGTGATTGTTAATGACCCTGTTAAATATTTATTGCGTTTAAAGTCCAACATTGCAAAAACCGCTCTGCACTTCCATTACTCCACCTTATAATAATAGCATAATATACTTCTGTAATGTTTAATCGCAAGCCGTAGAATACAATCTCGCACCCGTGGTTGAGAACCACTGGTCTGGATAGTCAAATATAATGACCTGTAAAATAGCAACGGTATAGGCTAAAAAGCTAATTAAGCATGATTTTTCTGCCTCATTTTGTTTTTATTCTTCTTAAAAGCGTGTATTTTTTAAGTATATATTTTTAGAATCTCAAGCAATAAATTAATTACTAATTCCGAAATTCCCGAATCTGGAGAATACAAAATGTTTGGGAAAACACAATCATTAGTTATAATTTTAAATATATTTAAATGTAATTGATTTTATAGAATTGTTAAAATATATGTAGAAAAATGCATAAATTACTAATCAACCTTTGTGTAACAATAGAATTCGTTAATCTAGATCTGTATTATAATTAGAATTTATTGGATTATGTTTCTAAAACTATACATTAATACCTAAACTCGAAGCAAAACAATTGAAACAAAAAATTTTTATATTAGGTTTTAAATGATCTTTTTGAAAAGGAAATTTGACTATTGTAAATTACTAAACATTCAATAGTCAATGCCGTTCAGAGGAAATAAGTGACATATAGATATAGTTGACAAGAGGGGAAATCAAAATTGACCAGGTCTCCTAACAGAGCCATAAGTTTCCGAATTGATAATTTCTGCCTCCAATCCCAATAATAAAAGAAAACATCAGATGGTACGAATAGGGTCCGAGGACCAATTTGAACTTCTTCTTCGACTTTACTAGATTGATGGAAACATCGAAGAGCAAGGACGGTCGATACTTCTGAAAACTCAGGGATAGTCTTGACTCGCGATAACTTACTTATGTCCATTTTCTTGTTTAAATGTATTCTCCAGCGTGTTTCTGTCTTGTAGCAACTATCAATCTAAACTCATAATATTTGGAACCAAGAGAATCAGAAGAGAAAAGAGACACAAGTAATAATCTCTCTCTCTCTCTCTCTGTCTCTAAAGGTATTGCTTATAAGCATACAAAACTTTTTATAAAATTAGGGTAAGATATTTCTATTATCTGAATGTTAAAATATATTTTCCATCTTTTCAGAGTATTCAAATGATTCAACAACGGTAAAAATTTCAAGAAAAACGAAAACTCTTCTAACTTATCCTGCGAGAATTTTTTTATATTTGGCATCGCGGTGTTCACAAATATCCTGAACGTGACATCAACTGTAAGTCTCCATTCTCATTTTATAGGAACATATGGTTATCATTGACATATTGTTGTTTGCTGAAATTGCCTTTGTTATAGACTAGCATATGTATTTTGCGTTATTCAGGAATTTTTACAAACAATTATCTAATATGAATCCTACTTTATAACTTTCTATTTTGAAACCTCTTCTTTGAAAGAAATATCTCAGAAATTAAGAATAAAATATTTTAGAATTAACAATATGTTTAAAAAATAGCATGCAATATTAGAAAAATAAAATAGCTTACCAAATTCCTAGAAGACCATTGTCATTTTAATACGTCTGATTAACAGAGTGGTGAGGAATTAACGTTTCACTTAAAAAATTTCAGGATCTATTCTAGCTTATACATCTAAGGCAGAGTGAGGTAAGTGCAGAGTGGTTTTTGCAAAGTTGAACTTTAAATGCAGGTATTTAAACAGATCGTATAAATATTTAACAGGGTCGTTATCAATCATATTACGCAGCTATTATCGTATAATTCATTCTTGAAAATTTTAAAATTGCAACAAAATAGTACAAAATGTCAGCTACCCTACATTTACCCGAAACGGGGTAATAGCGTGCTTGCAAGTTAAAAAAGCTTTCAAGTTTATTTGCGAACGCTAATTGGTAAGGTCAGAATTAGGAACAAATCTGCTATAAAATGTTTTTACCGCATTAAGATAGATATGTTTCGTTTTAGAGTTATCCTTTGTTAAACAAACAAGGATTGAAATCTGACAAGAGATGATAACCTCCGTCCCACCGATTTCGATTGGCTTTAACATACAGGTTGGGGTCCATTGAAAAGTTACTCGTGTAAAAGGGTTTAGGTCACTCTGCCTACGTTTTTAAAAAAAATCGATGGCAAATGTCATGAGGCCGGATCACGCCGCTTATATAATTAAAAAATTGCACCATTTCACCCAAAGCGGCAGCATAGTGGTCAAGGCGCCTGCCTGCAGAACTGAACGTTGTAAGTAGGAGTCGCGCTTGCGTACTTTTCTCAAATGGATAAATTAAAATATTACTAACAATAAACTTCAGGTAAAATCAAGTTTTTTGTTATAGCACATATGGGGTAATAGCAATTCGACAGGTTGATACTATCCCATACATAAAGAGGCTTCGAGTCCAATTGGATATATTAGTTATCAATCGACGCATAGTGAATTACGACAATTAGAGAGTGAGAGTGAGTTATCACTCACAGAAAGTGAGAGTGTTAGAGAGTGAGAATGAGCAGAAAGAGATCGAACAAAAATTCAAAAGCGATATCGTCAAACAAAAATATTATAAAAAACTTGATTTTACATGAAGTTTCATTGTTAGTAACATTTTAATTTATTCACTTGAAAAAAGCACGTAAGCGAAACGCGTACTTACAACGTTCAGTTCCTCAGGAAATGACTTAACCTCTACGCCTCCACTTTAGTTGAAATGGGTGCAATTTTTAGGTATATAAGAGGCGCAATCCGGTGTCATGACATTTGATTTCCTTTTTTTAAAAAAACGAAGGCATAGTGATCTAAACACTTTTACAAGAGTCATTTTCGATGGTCCCCAGCCTGTATATTAAAGCTGATGGAAATCATTGGGACGGAGGTTGTGTTCTCTCTTTGTAAAATGTGAGAGGTGGTATCGTGAAATATGATAAAATGCTTTTTCTCAAATAAAAATGGTTTATAAAAATGGTTCTTTGTTTAAATTCTCAAATAAAAATGGTTTAAAAATTTTAATTGCTATCTTTGCATTTATCAATCATCATCTCGACAACGTTTACATTTCGTTCATTTCTTTTGAATTATTCAAAAGAAATAAACGAAATATGAACATTCCATGGTTTGCAGCTACTTCAAAACCCTGCTGGTTTTTCTGACGTAGCTGCGAACCAAGTTATATGCTAGAAAAATAAATTAATAAACAAATTAAAATGTAGAACACGAAAAAATAAAATTGAACGGTTTATGAAACCAGAGCGGCCTAATACCCAATTACTCAAAGGTGATGATCTGCACTTTTCCCAGATAACAATATTTACTGAGAAAGAGCGTACCGGTGATTTTCTCAAAAAATTTTGAAATGTCAAAAAATATTGTTTATTAAATATAAACTTTAATCAATATTCTTTATACTTACCAAAAAGTAACTCCAAACCTGAAGTTATCTTAAGAATTATTGCACTTTTAAGATACAATCAAAGTTGTGTGTGCTGTTTTAATGCGATGCGTTTGTAAAGATCGATGTAAACAGTGGATTCGTATCATTTATCGTGCATTACCTATGTCGATAGATTGATATTAACTTGTAGCTGATTACTATAATATCAAATAGAAAATTTTTCCTTATCTTATAATAAAAAAGCCCGATAATGCACTTCCCCCAATTATGCCCTATCCCACTCCACTTTATATGTTTTCAGAGTTATAATGCTAGCTTAATCTCATCCCCTAAACTCGCAAGCCTAGTTTTTAGCGTATATCTAATCTGACTAACAGATTAAAAAACATTAATATTACCAAAATAATGTAAACAACTTACTGAAAGCAGCCTTTCAATCATCATAATTCACCTACTAACTAATAGTGGAATACAAAATATTTTCTATCATAAATATTCAGAGAAAAGCTAAAATTCATTCATTTCTTAAAAAATGCAATTGATCAAATAGAGTCAGTATTATCAGCTAGTAGATAAATAGCTTTATTAAGGTAATTCGATAAGAGGGCGTAACAAACTGTCTTATCATATAACATCGATAAATTATATTTAATGAAATTACGAAATATATTGTCTATTTGGATTCTTTCAATTCGAATATCTTGGTTCGAATTTTAATTTTTACACTTATTTCTGAGTTAAAAATTACTAAATACTTGTTTATCTGAGGGAGTCTTCGATATACGCTATTAAGATGAGCAATATCAACAGTTGTATAGAAGATGGAAATATTGTATCTTTTCAGACTTATTCTATATGATTATAACATTCTTAAAGAAAATATTTTATTCTAACAATAAATGATAAGATAATGACTGATTACAATGGAAAACAAATATTTGAATACTATAGAAATAATAATGAATTGCGGAAGAGAGTAAACCCTATAAGGCATAACACAAATAAAATCATAATAGAAAGAATGATAACGAAGGCATTTCAAAGGAGAAATTTTTAAAAATATTTATTGAAATGTTTTGCATGCTAAAATTTAGAATCTACAGTTCGTATCAATCCTATCTCACTTGCATTAAAATCAAATAATTCTTACTAGAAAGAGCCAACGAAAACATTTAGAAATCCGACATCATGTATTCTATTTATTCGATAAAATACTTTAATCAAGTGTACACCAATACATTGGAAGACAATAATCATCAATCCGATTACAAAAAAACAACAAAAATTATAAAATTCTGTCCAGTTACTGATACATACTGCTTATTTACAATTTCTGAAAAGGTGTTGCTGAACTATCTTAAATTTTTATTAAAAACTACATTACGCAATGCCAACATTATTCCATAAAAACAGTTCGACTCTCACTAATCTATTCCGTTTTCAAGGAAGATTATATAACAATTGTGATATTCATAAACTAATATATATAGTTATCTTGACTTATCAACCCTTTTTGAATCTTCCCAATCATGTTGAAGCGTTTGATGAATCTGGAAAAAGCTTAGGCATAATTTTTGAAACAGCCTCTCCGTTTAAAACTTTTACTTATTACAGCTATATTACTTGTACTTTATTGAAAACATCTGATATATATTACAAATTCCGAAGTCTGTCTTGTGCAGACAATATAAAGTTACTTACAAGTGAAATAAACCAATTAATACAGACCTTGTAATGATTTATTAATGCATCAAAAATAATAACAAGTGTCTAGCCAGGAAAAAATCGTAATTTTATGACATAACGCCTAAGAAATAGGCCTAGCAATACTAATTTTATTGTAATAAGTAGAAAACAAATATGATTTGTAAATACATGTAATGATCTTTGACTAATCTTTGACTAAATGCTATATCGAATATCCAATACGAAAGTTATTTGTTATCTGGGTTTGTCTGGAGGAACTTGAAAACTATTAAAATATATAAGAAAATCATCTAGAACTATAATATATCAGTAGTAAGGGTACCTTTTGACAGTATGAATATGGCCGCGGAAGTGACGTCACGGGGGTTAGCAAGGAAATATACCTGCGTGGTAATGACGTGACGAGGCTGTATAACAGCGGAAATGACGTCACGTGGGTTAAAACGTTTAGGAATTCTGAGTGTTTTAACCTAAGCATGTGTTTTTGATATTGTGATAAATTTTTCAAGTTAGGTTTATCGAAATTGTAAAAAATACTTTACCGCAAATTGTTGTTTTTTATTTTATTGTATAGGCCTAAGTAAAAATATTTTATATTAAATCTTTAATATCTGTTTTTTATTTATTTTATAGAAAATAATAATATTAAGCTTTTAATGTCGATGTGTAAAATTAAAATTTAAATCTTTATATTAAACTACAAAAGAGTTGTTTTTTCGTTAAAATAATATCTTATTCGGGTCCCAACAAGTCACCTTTTAATTAAAACCATCTTTTGCTTACAGAGTACTGTAATTAAAAACATATGAGTAATCTTTATCAAAGGCGATGCCGTCATGTCTCTTGTTTATTCTATGAATTGTCTTAATCGAAAGCAGGTCCTAACAAGATATCCTGAGTTGACCCTAATCATTGAACATGTTTGGTTACCTGCATGCTGATAATGAGAATCGTATTTATATATTTAATACTAAGCTTTATCTTACTCTTAAAGAGTGTCAAATAGCAAGAAAATATTATTGGGCAGATATTCCTGACAGTTGTTACATCAAAGAATATTTTTTTACTAAAGTCATGAACTGAGACCAAGCGGATTCTAATACCTCAAAATACGGATTCCTGGTTGTACGTAAAAATGGAAGTTTAGCTGGAATTTGCAAATTTTTGTACGATAATTACGACGAATGTAATGACGCCTTGAAATTATTTTTTCATAATTGTTATAGACCAGAGTCAAAGAAAGGACTTATTTTTAAAGTAATTTCCGAGGCGAACTATACCGACGAACAAAATGAATCTTCCTCTACCGATAGTTGTAGTGTTAATATCTACAATTATAATTGCCATAGATATATGGCTGATGACGGTTATTTATTTGCAACAAAGCTTAAGAAATAACAACAATACAGAATACCGAGAAAATTATCTTATCTTTTCACGACGAGTTTCTGGTCACGTGGTTTGCAGTGGTAATGTATTTAAGCGCAGGGACTGTTCGAAAGTCATAGTGGACCATGAAGGGGTGCCTTATAGATTTTGAATGCTTTGTTCTGTCTTCAGAAAAGATAATTTACAGACAACTGAGTTATCTAGCGCTGGACGATGACAAAGGTGAGTGTATACAGATTTATACTCCCGGTGTTTAGTATAATCAACTGACCGAAGACGAGAAGAAGACCGTTAGGTACTTAAAACAGAAACTTTACGGACTGCGTATGGCCTATAGACCTCAAGAAGACGGTGCTACCTGGATTCATTAAAAGAAAATAAAAGACGTTCTATTCAGCTTGTACAGACAATATGGAACATTATACTATAAAGGTGGAACCATCGAAAAAAAATTTTGTTCGAGTCTACAATACCCTGCATAGACATCGAGAGTGAATATGGAGTGCAAAGAAACGAAGTTATTGGTGGAAAATGCCCTAATCACGACACTTTCATAACCATTGTTCTTTTTGCGATGTTCATTCTTATGAAAAAAGCATTGTTTGTAACAAATGATAAACAAAAGACGTAAATATATGTTTTTGTTTTATATATAAGTAGTACTATTTTATTGAAATCATAATTTTAAAAATATTTAAAACTTTTAATGTCAGAAATAGTTGTTTCTGTTCTATATTCAAGTCCTTACAAGTTACTTCTTATACTGTTAAATTTTATATACATTGAGATTTTGGACCTTTTTTAAAAAAACAGTAATAAATTTTTGCAATTTATTAAAAGGCATCCTAAATGATCTATACTTGAACTCTTGAGATTATTGAATATAATATAGACATTATTTTTCAATATCCAAGCTTTGAATAAATTTATGTAAAGTATAATGTAAAATTTCAATCACTAAAGAATTTAGAAGTAAATAATTATTATGTTTTTGAGCTTCGCTTATACATCTTAAATATATCTCATTAGAACGAACAGGGTTAAATTCTGAAACAAATGAAGATACATCGAGTATTTAATTAGAAGTGCAGATATTAAAAGTCTAGCAGTACGTCCGTTATCATTAACGAACGGATGTATATACAAAAACTTAACTAAAAATGTGGATGTAACTTCATACCAATTTTTTGCTGTAATACTTAATTCCTTAACTTCTGAAAACAGTTTGTTTAAATGTTCTTCAATAAGATGTGGATCTAAATATAAAAAATTATAGCCAGCAGGTTTAGCATATTTTTTCCGATAATATCCAGCATTAACAAATAATTCAGCTCCAATTAATTTGTTCAATTTCTTTGCTAAGTCCACATTAAATTCGTGATTTAAACTTTCTAGTAGTATTGAGTCACCAAAAAGATAATTTAATGCATTTGCTAAATTCTGAGTTTTCTTATTATTTCTTGAACAATAATGCTCACTCAGTGCAGTTTCAGTGCTATCCAATGTCCTCGTACCGGTATTCTCGCCAATATTACACTCAGTTAAATATATAAGTCGATGAAATCTGAAAAATCCTTTAACAAATTCATCATTTCTAGGGTCTTTAAAAAATTTTTTTACAAGCTCAAAATATATAGGAATATCATTAAGGAGCCCACTTATTCCAACTGCATAATCTGGTTTCCAAAAAGGAATTTCCACATATGTAGTGGACATTCTAATTTATAACCTGAAAAATAGTAATTAAAAAATAAAATCACCACTATTAAAATTGAGAAGAGTGCGTTTCGGAATTATAAAAATTATTTAAACTTCCAGTAGTAATACTTTTAATTCAGACAATTTTTAAATTGAGAATTATAAAAATATATTATTTAAACCTTTAACATCTTTCAGTAATAGTGCAATCTACTAAATTTATTTCTATTTAATATACATTGGCTGATCGGTTAACGATCATAATCCGTTCCAAGACAATGTTCGTTATCCGAATTGTTCGTTAACTGATCATCGATTTACCGTAGGACTTTATGGGAATTTGTTTAATTCGTTCCGGAAACCCAAAAAAACATAAATAAAAAATTATATGATTTCTTACTACGTTTGTTTATATGTAATAACAATAATATATACATACATAATCTCGAATTTTCATTTATATGTTTATTTTCCAATAAAGAAACTGTCCAATATCGATTGCTTTTCTCTCTCCTTCAGGATTTTTCGGAAGTGATTAATAGCTTTGTCGTGGTAGAGATCCCCAAGCCTATTGACCTCAACCTTTTATGGGTGCTATTCTAAGACCAAAAAATTGTAAAATCTCTCTTTTACCTTCCTTAATAAATCTTTGATTTGTTTTAATTTGTCTCTGAGTTCATTTTAATCGGGGAAAATTACTATTCTAATATCCTTACCCATAAGTTCACGAAGTGGTGTCACAAAGTCATAAAGTCATGCTCTCTACGTTTAGACAACTCATTTTGCCACTAGAAGGCAGGTTGAGAGAGAAAAGTAAAATTCCAAACACATTGATGAAGAGTGCGTTTCGGAATTATAAAAATTATTTAAACTTCCAGTAGTAATACTTTTAATTCAGACTTTCAGTGCTATCCAATGTCCTCGTACCGGTATTCTCACCAATATTACACTCAGTTAAATATATAAGTCGATGATATCTGAAAAATTCTTTAACAAATTCATTATTTCTAGGGTCTTTTAAAATTTTTTTACATGCTTAAAATATATAGGAATATCATTAAGGAGCCCGCTTATTCCAACTGCATAATCTGATTTCCAAAACGGAATTTCCACATAAGTAGTGGACATTCTAATCTATAACCTGAAAAATAGTAATTAAAAAATAAAATCACCGCTATTAAAATTGAGATGAAGAGTGCGTTTCGGAATTATAAAAATTATTTAAACTTCCAGTAGTAATACTTTTAATTCAGACAATTTTTAAATTGAGAATTATAAAAATATATTATTTAAACCTTTAACATCTTTCAGTAATAGTGCAATCTACTAAATTTATTTCTATTTAATATACATTGGCTGATCGGTTAACGATTCCGTTCCAAGACAATGTTCGTTATCCGAATTGTTCGTTAACTGATCACGACAATGTTCGTTATCCGAATTGTTCGTTAACTGATCATCGATTTACCGTAGGACTTTATGGGAATTTGTTTAATTCGTTCCGGAAACCCAAAAAAACATAAATAAAAAATTATATGATTTCTTACTACGTTTGTTTATATGTAATAACAATAATATATACATACATAATCTCGAATTTTCATTTATATGTTTATTTTCCAATAAAGAAACTGTCCAATATCGATTGCTTTTCTCTCTCCTTCAGGATTTTTCGGAAGTGATTAATAGCTTTGTCGTGGTAGAGATCCCCAAGCCTATTGACCTCAACCTTTTATGGGTGCTATTCTAAGACCAAAAAATTGTAAAATCTCTCTTTTACCTTCCTTAATAAATCTTTGATTTGTTTTAATTTGTCTCTGAGTTCATTTTAATCGGGGAAAATTACTATTCTAATATCCTTACCCATAAGTTCACGAAGTGGTGTCACAAAGTCATAAAGTCATGCTCTCTACGTTTAGACAACTCATTTTGCCACTAGAAGGCAGGTTGAGAGAGAAAAGTAAAATTCCAAACACATTATCTGCGGCGTTTTTCGCACTCAACCACGAAAAAATATAGTATCTGCAAGAACCAAGAATGAGTTCATCTGAGACCACGTAAGAACCAAGTATGTGCAGTAGCCAATCAGAGCGCATATTTCTAAGCATGTAACATGCATGTACTGTGTTTTTCCTGGTTCAAGAATTTCATTATTGTTCAGAGTTCCACGTGGTATTGTGAATGGAAAAACCTTTTTACAGTTTATTTTATTAATATTACAATGAGTCTGAGTAAGAATTACACTAATGCTGATAGATGTGTACAGGAAGCATTAGCCAAAGCTGAAAAAGCAATTAGGTGCTATGAAGAAGACAAGCAAAGACCTTGCTCAGATTCCGAATGCATATTTTCTATGGATCTGCGAAAGATAATACTCCTCACAATCATGCCCCGTTTGAAATATTCTTTTTTTCTTAGCAGATTTATTGTTTTTAACGAAAAATTTTCACCCACTGGCTAAAAAATCTCCACTTCCAGCTTTCTGTTCCGTATGGAATGAGGCAATTCAGGGATGCAATGCTGATTCCATTGTGGACGCAGTTTATGCTCTTATCACAAAGTTTCGAGATGTTCAGTATTTCACGTTTTGGGCAGAAAACTGTACCGCCCAAAACAAAACCTGGACCCTGTATACTGCACTTGTTATGATTGTTAACCAAATTGACGAACCCAACGACATTACTATAAAATATCTCACGAAAGGGCACACACACAAATGTCCGCCGATGCTGTGCATGGAAACAGAGTCCAAAATTCCCAAGAAAGGGGACATATACGATTACACCGATTTGATAAACACTATTGAGGGATCCAGAAGCCCAGGAAGAGTTCGAGTTCTAGGTTTAACCTCCTTTCGGAAATGGGTTCCTATGAACAAGCAGTTTCAAAAACAACCTCCGAACAACGTCTTTCACCTGAAAGATGTCGTTGAAGCAAACATCGAAAAGGGATAGCGGTGCTTGAAATACAAAACCGATTTTGACGGAGAATGGAAAATCCTTGCTTTTCTTAAAAAACGTGGTAGGAGAACGGATCTTTGCCTGCAGAAAAGGCAGATCACAGAAAAGTAAATCACGCAAAAAAGAATGCTATTCTTCAAAGCCTTGTTCCACGGATGCCTCCAAACAGGAGGATATTTTGAGAATCTCTGCCCTGTGCAGCTGCTTCACTTGATATAAATACAAACAGAGAAGTTACGTTTGGAAGTGACGAGCTGCAAGTATGAGGATACGGCGAGCATTTTTGGCTGAACAATGAAAATGAATTTTTAAAACTGATTATTTCAAAATAAAAAAGAACTAGTCATGCACATACGAGAGAAACTAAATTTAAATTAAAAAAAATAACCACATAGAAATGGTAATGTTTAAACAGAACTAGTCATGCACATACGAGAGAAACTAAATTTAAATTAAAAAAAAAATAACCACATAGAAATGGTAATGTTTAAACAGTTTGAAAATAAAAATATAGTCTTCCACAATCTTTGTTTTTGTGTGGTTTAATTTTTAAAACTGGTGGTATGGACTACGGCAAAACACAGCATTTGCATAAAATTGACTAAAGTTTCGTAAATAACGTCACAATTATCATAAGTAACATACTATGTAATAATTAGGTGGTGTAGTAATAATGTATTACTACACCACCTAACACCTAACATTTAGTGTGTTAGAATTAAAGTGGTGCATCTAACTTTAGCACGTGTAAGAATATTCCTTTTCACTGGTTTTTTTCCGTTTCACGTATTTTGCACATAATGCGTTATACCTTGGGGCATGTGAAGTGTTCGTTATCCGAACATGTGTTCGTTAACCGAACATAAAATCTTTCGAAAAAGTGTTCGTTATGCGATTTGTTCGTTATCCGAACTGTTCGTTAACCGATCACCCACTGTATAATATAAAGTTTATTAATTATAATATTTATAGAATTTAAAACTAATTATCTGTATGAATAATTTCTTATAATAATCTTTTATTTCTTTTATTTGTATGTATGTACGAGTTATTTCTTATAACAATCTTTTATTTATTTTATTTGTATATCTATCAGAATTATAAAAAATAGTCATTTTATTTACAAATAAACGTGTTTATTCGAAATCATCTGTAAGTAATATTTTCTCATCTTATTTCTTAGTGCTGTTTACTTGCATTGTGATTAATCAAATACAGATGTATGTATTCAGGTTTGTACAAGTCTTTGTACTTTGTCAATTTTTAGATATATCCAGCTGAAGAAAAAATTTTTAGTACTCTGGGGCTCGAGTCTCGACACGTCCGATATCTATCGTTCACGTTGTGACGTG
>AYEL01075219.1:0-15595 GCA_000484575.1 Olivierus martensii | reverse complement strand
TTTTCATTGGATGTTTTATTTTAAAGGAAATTTTATGTTGAATTTGCAGTTAAGCCTGTTCTACATCCATAATTACGATGGTGATATATTACATATCTCAAATGAAATTTGCTTATATTTTATCACACAAAAAAATTATAACCATTCATCAACCTGTAAACTACCCCTTCACGGGGGTGCAGCCCTACCCCACGGAGACCCCGGTGCCGTGGGGAGATAACACTGGGTGCAGCCCACCGAAGAGATGAAACCGAGCCCCAAGGTCCAGGGCCCGTTGGGGGTGGGCCCCCACCCGACGGGGGCCTCTTGATCCCTGGTGGTGCAGCCCCACCCCACGGGGCCCCCCGTGGGGTTTCATATCCTTACGGGCTGTGGGCCCACCGGGGAGATGAAACCCAATGGGTCCGACGGGCCTGGGGCCCATTGAAGGGTGGGGGCCCCGCGGGCCCACCCGTGGAGTGGGGCCGTCGGGGGCACGGCGCCCGTGAGGTGCAACCTCCACGGGCCCCCGTGCAATTACTACACATTTGAACTAATGCTTAATAAAATATATAGTAAATAAATTTGCAAGATAAATTATTATTATACAGTATAACAGCATATTGTGTAAAGTATTATAAGATTAGATCACAACAGTTTATTTCCGCTCATTTATATGAGCGGGTAATTTCTAGTACAGCTATATTTCGTATAGTCCAATTTATTTACACATAAAACAAAATAATCTCGTTTCACTGTAACTAAATTCGATACAAAATCCGATAATTATCTCATACAACACTAATTTGTCTTTAATTCAGATTAACTCACAGTTCTTAGTCCACTTTCGCTTTCACAATTTATCACTCACTATTAATTTTTACTATCCAAGTGTCGCAGTTCAACTAAATTCAACTCACGCTTTCAGCTCACCTATTTATGTTTGAATGGTTTTTATTTACACGGAATATTGTTAATTTGTTTTTTTTTGTAGCGTATTCGATGTTAATTAATGTTTGTTTTCATTTTTAGAAATAAATTGAAAAAGTATAAGCATTAAATTGTCTCTAAAAATTAATGAACCAATCCTGTTTTTTTTCCTTTAATCCTTATTTCATTTTACACGGTTAGAAAGAACATATCCTCGACTTTTCATTATCTTCTTTAGATTGATTTACACGGTTTACAGTTTAATTGAACATATCCTTCTAATTTGTATGAATTCTGTGTCTTGTTTTTCACGGTTTTGGTTTGCACGATTTTTCCAGGAACCGTGTAAATCGAGAGCTGGGTGTATGTATGCGCTGGACATTAAAAACAAATATATATATATATACCAATATTTCAATTTTGGTGATTTATTTCGCAGCAAAACACTCGTTTATTTAATTTTTATGTTATGTATAATTTTGTCGCATTGAAGACAGGTAAAGTTCGATTATAATATTTTATTAATTTGCACAACAGATTATCAATCGTCATGTAATCATGTTATTTTCTTTACAGGTATCCCTCGCTATACGCGATCTCACTTTACGCGTTTTCGCTATAACGCGATTTAAAAAAATAAATTAGCTTTTTAAATTAAAAATATATTTTTAAAAATTCTCATGCGGATGAACTACTCGAGTACTACTCATCAGAACTCAACTAATGAAGAGCTTCTGGAACAGTGACGTAACCAGCTTTTTTTTGGGTAGGCCACACCGATGCGAAAGAACATTCTCCTGTATGCGCTTTATTAAATCGTACGTAACAGAATGCTTAATGATCGGTTAAGCAATTTAGCAATCGTGTTCATCGAGAGAAAAATCGCAAAAGCTCTTGATTTGCACAAAGTAATCGATCGTTTTGCATCATTATGAAAAAAATCACCGCATAATTTTGTATTGGCTGATATCAAATAAATACTTATATTTACCAGTATTTTGAAATTTTATTCTTTCCAGCTAATCGCATTAATTAAGTACTGCGTAAAATGTGCAAAGGACGTACGCATTAATTAAGTACTGCGTAAAATGTGCAAAGGACGCGTTTTTTTCACAGCTTGTAAATAAAGTACTGCGTAAAATGTGCAAAGGATGCGTTTTTTCGCAGCTTGTAAATAGATTTTTATCGCTATTAGCGTGAAATTATGTGGGCTTAAATTATAATTGTGGTTTTTATTTTCATTTTTAAGGAATACAAGACGTCTTGGATTATGAGGTATTTAATATATTCGGCTGTAAATTTTCATTTTTATAAAACTCAAAGATATTATGAGGTATTTAATGTATTCGATTGTAAATTTTCATTTTTACAAACCTCAAGGCTTCTTGGGTTATGTGAAGTTAAACTTTTACAAAACTCAAGGCATCTTGGGTTATGTGGAGTTGAACTCTTGCAGTATTATGAGGTATTTAATGTATTCGATTGTAAATTTTCATTTTTACAAACCTCAAGGCTTCTTGGGTTATGTGAAGTTAAACTCTTGCGGTTTTCAATTTTACGTTTCGGGTTATATATTCAGGATGGGCCAGACTTTCAATGCATGGGCCATGGCCCACCCGTAGTTACGTACCTGTTCTGGAAATAGAAAAATGATTAAAATCAGGAGCCTTTTATTGCTGAACCCATCAAACAACTTTCAATTAAAACAAATGACTGAATTTTTTAAACATATTGACAATGCTGTCAAAATAAGTGAAGAAAATGATCCTAATGAAACTATAAGCGCCAAAGTTGCAGAGAAATTCAGAATTCTTTGGCTTGCTACAAAGAACTTATTATAGAGAGAGAGGAAGAGAATGCTGCCCGTCAGCTGAGTCTCGACTGTTTCGTTAAAAGAATTGAAGCTCATCAGCATATCATTCCAGAGACTTCAAGAGAGCAAGAGAGTGATGATCCAGACCCACCAGAACCAGTCCATTCAACATTGAATTGAAGACTGTCAGAATTTGTAGTGTTTAGTTATTTATGACTTGTATTAATTAAATTCATTCATCCATTAAAATTTGTGTGTTTTGTTAGTTTAAATAATTCATCCGTTAAAATTTGATCTTTTGTTCACAAGTGTAAAGTTTTCATTTTTTTTCCTTCTGAAGAAACCCCCATCCCTATCTCACCCATGCTAAATTCAACTCACTTTACGCGATTATTTCATAGAACCAATTAATCGCATAAAGCGAGGGATACCTGTATTAAGTAAATTTTTGAAATTTTAGAATACATAAAATGACATTTATTTCTAATTGATTATATGTTTTATTTTAAAATTTCAAAATTTTTATATTTCTATTGCTTATTTAATAAGAACTTTTACTTTCCTAAATTTTGAAATTTTTAGGAAGATATTTTCATTTTGCCCGGGCGCCAAAAATCGACTTTTATAGCGATCCTGGATTCGACATTTTTATAGCGATCCCAGAAATATTCCAATAATGAACTGGCTTATTTAATGACGTCATGTCTGGAATTCTTTCACTTATCCCAGAATTTTTATCTCAAACTTAAATATATAGAAATGGGGTTATTATTAGCAAAATATCCCGCAATATTAAAAATATTTTTATAAAAAGTCTGAAAAACTGTACATTTTTATACCGATGCCAAAATGTCTAACTTTTGGATACTTCTGAGTATGTTGTCATTTTAATCTAAGAATATGTATAAAACTTGTGATTTCCAAAGGTTAGAGATTTAGAAATTGTATAGAGAACAAATGAGAGGTATTCACTTTAGATGATTTTTTTTTGATGGGTCGATTCCAGTTTTTCAATAGATGAATTTTAAATTGCGATTGATATCTATTTTATCACCCATTTAAATAATTGGGAAAATACAATAATTTTCTCTACGATAACGCACATTTTAAAGGAAATTTTAAGCCGGATATTATTAAATGCTAAATATACAAGGTAGGCCTCGATTAGTGCGAATAATGGGTCCAACGAATTTCTTGCACTATTCGAAGTATTAACTATATGTAAAATATGGGTGCCTCGCAATTCGACGCCGAAATTCGTCGGTTTCGCAATTCGACATTGAGTTTTGCGTGTTGGTGCATGCGCGTGCATGTAATTGTGGTGATGTCATTCGCTATTTGTCAGTTCTTTTTGGGCTACTTTAGTGTTTGCTGAGTCATTTGCTATTTGTCAGTTCTTTTTGGGCTACTTTGGTGTTTGCCAGCCATTTGCTATTTGTCAGTTCTTTTTGGGCTACTTTGGTGTTTGCCCTATTTTGGACTACTTTGGTGTTTGCCCGTGTTGTTTGTGTTAATTTTCAATTCTACATTTTTCAGAAAGTAAAAAATTTGTTATTATTTTTTTGAGTGAAATGTAAGGATGGGTTCAAAGAGAACTGATCAGAGGAATAATTCTGAAATGAAGAACGTTAATTTTCAATTCTAGGCTAATTTGGAGTTTACCCGTGTTGTTTCTGTTAAAGTGTTGTTTGTGTTAATTTTCAATTCTTCATTTTTCAGAAAGTAAAATATTGTGTTTGTGTTAATTTTCAATTCTACATTTTTCAGAAAGTAAAAATTTTATTGCCCGTGTTGTTTGTGTTAATTTTCTATTCTACATTTTTCAGAAAGTAAAAAATTTGTTTTCAATTCTACATTTTTCAGAAAGTAATTAACTTGTAATTATTATATTCAATTCTGCATTTTTCCGAAAGTAAAAAATTTGTGCAACCATAGTTATTATTATTATTTTCTTGCTACATTTTTCAGAAAGTAAAAAATTTGTAATTATTATTATTTTTTTAGTGAAATGTAAGGATGGGTTCAAAGAGAACTGACCAGAGGAATAATTCCGAAAAGAAGAACACTTGACTGAGCGAAGAGACGAAGAAAAAAATTGTAGATAAATGCAGAAAGGTAGAACAATTAAAATGTAACTCGAATACAGTATAGCGTTCCTAGAACAACTGTCGCAACATTTTGGAACAGAGAGAGATTATGGGTGCTAGGATGTCTGCTGGAAGACTTCATTCCAACATCCGAGAACTAATAAATTGTGTGTTTGTGTATAAAACAGTGTATTTTGTAATTTAGTGTGTTATATAATAGTAAAACACATGTAAAGTAAATAATATAGTGTATCTCTCTCACCTCACCTGATAGTTAGAGGAGTGGGATGGCCACTGATAACGAATTAATCTATTTTACATAGTCATATATGGAAAATATTGTCCCGCAATTCGAGTTTCTCAATTCGACATTACTTCGGCGACGGATTACTGAAGAATTGATTCACCACTGTAATTGGTTCTTGCATTGTGAGATTCTGGCATTAGCCAACCTCACGATGAATAACCACAATGCTAACTGTTTAAGAAATATTTATTTTCATATTTTACATCGTTGTTCATCATCTAAATTAATAATTTACCAGGAATTACGTCTCATACCATCATCAAACCTACCGCCAAATCGAAAGCGGAAGTTGAGCGCCGCTTTTATGTCGCTTAATCACATCCATTTTTTGCTCTAGCGTAATCACTAACCTCTTCTTTTTTCCGTTTCCTGTTTTATCATCAGAAGTGTTCTTCCTTTCATCCATTTCGATACTTTTTAAAAGAGAAAATTCTATACTATACTGTATAATAGTAATGTTAAATAGCTAACGGCAAAAAGCCCATCTTTCTGGTGTTTCACCCCTTCAAAGCCAAGTGTCTGTTCTTGAGCTGCTCCTCGTCCGGTTTTACTAACCGAAAATTAACATTAATTTGTTAATTGACATCATAAAAGGGGACGGACATTTGTTAGTAAGACTGGTCTATGCTTACAACTCGCATTAATCGAATATTTGCTCGCACTAACTGAAAAACGGCATTATTTTTATAAATCGCACTAATCTAATATCGCATTATTCGAATTCGCACTAATCGAGGCCTACCCGTAGTAATATTCTTTATAAATTTTACACCGCTTTCCATTCTGTTAGAATTTAAGCAGAAAAGCTCACTCTAAGCCACTATGAGATGTTAATACCAGTAGCCAGGTTGGCAATTAGATAATGGATTCAATTGATTGGATCTGATCGAGAAAATATGGAGGTTCCAGAAACGAACCCGAAGATTGGTAATACAGAACAATGGCCGGATTGGTCACGTGGAAACGCTTTGACTTTCTCCAGAGTGGAAAGTCAAAGCGGCTTCGAATCTCGTGTTTCATTCTTTAAAAATGTTTATTTTGGGTCCGGGCCCTGCCGTCAATAGTCCTCGCCAGCTGACCCCTCCGCAGGGGTGGATAGCCTGTGGAAGGGCTTTTTTCGACCCATAACTTAGTATTCTTACAGAATGAAAAGTAGCGTCATCTGTTAATAAAAATACAGAACACCCAAACATAGGCTCTAGGCTCTCCTCTAACCTGCTTACTCCTGCAGCGGAGTCAGCCAGAATTTATTCATAAAAAATATTCTATAATTTTCCAAGGAATAGCTAACCCAAGTTCGATTCCGGGTCTTAGAAACGCTTCGGTTTTTTTTCGTGCTCAATCCAGACGATTATTATAGTAGTTTTATCGTATCTTAATACTGAACAGACTGTAGGTTAGTCAGTAAAACGTTGGTTTACCAAGACGAGATTTAACTTAGATCGTTTCACACCTCAAAACTTTTTCCAGTGAGTGTACGAGCTAATCCATTGAACCTCTAACACTACCACCAAAAGGGAGTGGCCGGATGCCTATGTGGGAGTTTTCTGCACTTTCATCCTGACGAATTCCAAGTTCCCACACCTCCAAATGTTTTCCGAAGGGAATCCGGGTCCGGCTCGTTGAATCTCTGAAAGCTCCCCATGACAACTTGACGGATCATGATGGGAATTAGAATGCCCTATCGCTTAGTATTCTCCAGTAGGAAAAATAGGCGTAAAAAACAAATGAGATGGTTGAATTAACTACATTGAAAACATATCGGCTTTCTATGTAGAGGTTAGGTTAGTTTGGTTAAGCCGCCATATCATACGAGGGATATACTATATCTGGCGGCATCAGAGGCTGGCAACACATTATGAGGTTCCCAACCGGATGGAGTTCAACGGCCAGAACCGGATCCCTCCTGAAAAACTGGGGGTGTGGGACCCGGATCCTACAGGGTGGCAAGCCACAAATTTACCACGTGGCCATCCGGCCGACTTCTATGTAGAGAGACTTTTTCTTACGAACTTTATTCGAGGAATACGTGTCCAGCACATCGATATATCGTCTGTAATTTTAGTGCGCGCTGCTTTTTTAGAATCTGAAATGGCTCTGCCGTTTAATAATTCACCATTGGAACATTTTGAAACATTGATTGCCTTGCCTTAAAAAACATTTTAGTAGTGCCAAATTGGCACTTCATTTCTATTAATTTGGGGAAAATTTAATAGCATAATTTTCGAAATCAGCTTTTTCAAAATAGTTTTGGTAGTTTTTCAACCAGCAATTTTTTTAAGGGAATAGATGACTATTTGTTAATTGGCAGTACGAGTGATCATATAGCAAACCTGTCATTATATTCAATTTTCCTCTGAGTTTGTTCTTGTAATGTACGGAAATTTTGATGTATTGCTAATATATAACCATACACCAAAAAATTCCAAGAGAAAAAGTTTTCTGAAAATATTGATATAAACCCTGAGACAAGGGAAATTTGGCACGAATTGCGCACAATACTTAAAATTGGAAAGTTGTGCGCACATTATATCATTGTACCTCAAAACACTTCAATTTTATGAAAACCTATCAGGTAATTTAATCTAAAAACTAGCCGAACATTTCCTTATAATTTTCGTGCCCATTGTGATAATGTGTGCTAGCTTGATTTAAAATATCCCTTTGATACGAATAAGAAATGGTTGAAAACAGGGATAAGATATTAAATATTCATATTTTTTAATATTTGTTCAGAATAAGTTGCACATATCTTCACTAGCACACCCCAAAATGCTTTAAACGAATTTCAAATCAATTCATCAAATACATAAAAGATACTGAACTGGCAAATCTAATAGATCTTCTATTCCAGACTGGATGGAAAATATTGTGATTTTCTCCTAGTCGGTCTATATTTAAGGAACTTCGATAGTTAACAAATTAGCATATATCTTCCATCTAAAATCAGAATCAATTGCGAATCTACGTCTATATGGAGTCAAGGCCTGTTCAATAGATTCTCATCTTTCAACATGATCAATCCCACGAGTATGAACGGAATGTAATGTGTCCAAAATGGCTTCGCAACTTATAATTTAACATTGATGGCAAGTGATGTTAATTAAAAATTAATTCGAGCAGAGCAAAGATTTTTTGAAATTCAATTTGCATAGAAGTTTCACATTCAACTGAACTTATTTAAATGTTTAGAAAAGAATTAAAGATCTAAATTATGTGAAAGATACTTTGCACACAATATCATATGATTTTACTATTAAAACATTTATTTGATGGACAAAATGTGTAATACATGACTAGTATATAAATGAACACATATGCAGATAAGTACTTAACATCCAAGGTCTCCTATTATTATTATATTTTAAAAAGATACTTACTCAGTTGGCCTTAGTTATGAGAAAACAAGCTACGTTGTTGAATGAAATGGCACAAATATGCTCGATATCATTAAGAAAATTATAAAATTGTGATATCCTTATTTTATAAACGTTATCTCAACGAGATATAATTCAGAGCAGGAGGAAAAATAGATCGCTTATAAATAGAATCGGCAAGATATTTACATGGATGGATATTTATGAACAAAATTACATATAATTTTAGTTTGTGCTGTTGCAATCAATCACATTTTCAGCATGTTTTATCAAAACTGGCCATGAGTAAATTTTGAAGTTTTTCTATTTATTAGGTGACTTACCTGTTTAGTCAATAATATGAGATGATTTACTTATGAATAGTACTGTACAGGTAAATTGGATTACAGAAACAGTTTAAAAAATTTTTCTTGATGGCTTTCCCCAATTGAAAAGGATAATGAGTTTGCTAAAATAATTTTTCTTAAAATTTTTTTAGAGGAAAATAGTGTGAACCATCCTTGTTCTCATTTGATATCAAATATAAAATATTATATTACTTCTTAATTTTATATATAAAAATGTTATAAAATTGTTTTTTCCTTAAATATTAACATCTATACACTTAGAAAAATTTATGAATGGTGAACTTGAAATTGCTACTTGTGAAATAATTTTTAAATACGTAATGATGATTTTAATAAACAATATCACAAGATTGTGACAAAAATTGAGCAATATGATCTATACATAGTCATGTATCTTAAGAAGATTTTGATTTTAAATATTAATCCAACTGTTTGTACTGTTTGTCTGAAATTAAATCAATGCCATCCCGCTGCATTTCCGTTCCACCAAGGATAACATATCCATCCGGACTGTAATGATAAGTAATTATTTGTATAAGGTGGATAGAAAGTCTGATAGTGCATGGCAGATGTTTGGTTGCCTCCTCTGCACCATTTATAATAGTCGTTTAGCGATTCTTGCTGAAACCATTGAGGCATATATTTTTCCCAATCTTTCATTACAGAATAATTTTGAATTCCTTCCGTTCTTTCAGGATAGGTATTGGTAGTATTGATAGTATTAGTAGATTCGGCATTTTTAGTAGTATATTCAGGCAGTTTCTGAAATTCGTCCTCAAATTTCGATTCTTTATCAGCTGACATTTCTTTATTCGCATGTGAAGTTTTTATATTAGTAGCTTCTAAATTTAATATAGGTGATCTCTCTGGCGATGTTGGATATAAAGGGGGTGTATATGACATTTCAACATCACTACACATACTTAATTCATCAGTTGGTGAATACACTTCTGCATTTTCTTTATCCAGGCCATTTTGTTCCGATATTCCCGAATCCTGAGAGTGTCTTTTGCAATTAAGTGTGTTGGGTTTCTGATAGGAATGTTTGATTACGCTATTTGTGGTATTTTCTGTTTGTGGCAAACGAAGTTCAGAATTCTTGGGAATATCAAAAGTTACACAATTATTCTCCAATTCTTCAGATTTTGACTTTGAATACATTTCAGAGTTTCTATTTTCAAATTTTAAAATCCGGTTCTGTATATCATTTACCATCATTTTGTCCGATTTAGACGGATTGTCAATAAATTCAACATAATATGACTGCAAAGTATTTATTTCATAATTGATCTCATCACTATTATTGTTTGTTCTTTCAGAAGAGAGAATTTTGTCAATATGTTCTTTTTCGTGCGAATCTGGCAATTCAGAATCTGATCTGTTGTTATTTTCAGGATTTTCTTTCTGAATTATGTCAGCAGAATCTAATAGATTAGAAATTTGTAGCTTTTTGGGAGATAAATTCTTAAGTTCCAAAGAATCTGAAACATTACTGCTTGATTGTTTAATATTGAAATGTGAATTCTCTTGGAAACTTTCGGAAGATACATTTTCTTCAGTGCATTGTTTCTCATCGTTTATCTTAAGCGAAGTCATACCAAATTCTTCCTTATCGAGATAAGTATCTTCATGAAGCATAGTGTTTTGTATCATTTGAGTATTTAGTTTAGTTTCATCGAGATTTTTAAGTGAATCACTCATACCTCCAGCACTTTCAGGAGAAAATTCTGGAGATGCACTTTCCGGAGTTGAAATTTCTTCTTGTCGAAATCTGTAAGAATTGTAAAAATTCTTACAGTCGAGTTTTTGTTTTTTTGAGGGCAATTCTGGGTTATAAGTCAAATCTCTCTTTGTGTTTCGATAATCTAAAGTTATATTTCCACAACGAAGTTTAATTCTAGGATCACTTGGACATGCCTGTCTTGGTGCCAAATTACAAAAACATTGATCAAAATGATCAATCTTATTTGTTTTTTCAGAAATAATCTGTTCTACAGGTATACCTTCTGTTATTGTAGCTCTCCTCGGTTTTTTTGGAAATATCATATTACACTTTTCCTTCTTATAAATGCAATCATTGGTTTTAAGTCGTGATACTTTGCAAATATCTTCCCTCCTCTTTAATTCATGAAAAGCTTCCAATTTATTTATTTTTCTTTCTAATTTTATATCATTTTCCAATTCATTCTCGAAATTGATATTTGTAATTTCATTTAGTTTAGAATAACTTTTGTTGGAGTTCAGAAAGACGTCATCGACATTTTCTTGGTTCCATAAGGATTTCTGAAGAGAGGTTAACCCAGTTTTTGTTTTATTTAAATTTGGTAAGGAGAAAACTTCATTTTCACAAAGATCCAATGGATAAATATTTGTAACATGTTTAACTTTTTTTATCATTACATTAGTATTGTGGTTGGATTTCTTCTCTATATTTAAATCCGAATTTTCGTGTTCGGGTAACGCATTCCATAACAGGGAAGAATTCCACAATTTCAAGCATTCCCTATCTTTCAATCTAGGATCAGTTAATTTTACATCTGTATCAGTAGTTAGTGGTATTATAAAAGGAGACTTTTTACTTCCTTTTTCGATTAGAGTTTTTCCATGGAAATTTGTTATTCGAGAAATTCTTTTATTCAATTTTCCTTTCTTATAGGTTTTATCAGATATCTGATGATTTTCGCTGTTTTCTTTGCATTTGATATTACACACATCATTCTGCAAATTAAATATATTTTCGATATTTTCCTTATTAGCGACATTTATAAACTCGTCAAAATTAACCTGTATTGCAATTGATTTATTCGAGTTACTGGAAATTCTCTGTTTAATTCTATCTTGAAGCTGTAGACGACATTTTTCTGTTTGCACAGAACAAGACACCCTTTTTCTCGATTCTGTCTGCACGGTGCAGGATGTGTTTTTCCTGCGGTCGGTCTGCACTGCAACATTTTTACTACGTTGGCACATTGAAATTAGATTAGTTACTTTATTAAGTCTCTGTTCTGAATATAGATATGTGTCGTCTTCACTTAGAAGTATTTTTAACGCATAATGTAGTATATCTTTGCTTATTTCACATTTGCAGGATAATCTTTTGCATTCTAAAATCTTTACGATAAGTTTGGCAACTACAGCAGGACTGGTACCAGGTGGGAGAAATAAATTTGGTTTCCCAGTTTCTCCGGCCATCATTCATTTTCCTTTAAGAGAAAAATATAAATGCAAAATATTAATACGAAATTATGTACAACATTATAGTTGATATAAAATATTTATATTCTATTTGGATTAATTTATAGATAATTTAATGAATTTAAAAAATATATGCACTATTAGACATTTATTGTTTCAGTATTTATTAAAAATATTAATTTATTACCTTATAAAAATTCCAAAGTATCAATATTTCTAAAAATTAAGCATTTGAAAAGTATATAATCAGTAAATTTTGCTTTACTTGAGAGAAATATTTAAATAGGACAAACTTAAAATTTTGAATTAAGAAAAATCAAAGCATTTTGAAATAAAAACAAAAAAAATTATTATTCTTCTTCTCTGTTTCAGACATGATTTAACACAGTGGTTTCCAAACTATCTTACTACGCCTCCCCTAAAACACAATCTAATCTTGGTACACCCTTATTTCATTATTTCATAAAAGTAATACAGACATGTTTCATGGCAAAACTTTATTAATACAAAAAAGGAAATAAATAAACGTAATTGATAATCATATTTAATTGTATTAACGAAACTGATAATCATTTTTGAATTAATTTCTTTTTATAACAACAAATAATAGTTGATACAACTTCTCGCTGACGTTTGAATTTGATGTTATTATTTTTATTGATTATTGCTGCTAATAGTTCTAGCGGTTATTTTATAAACTATGCACTTGCAAGCGTGTCATCTATTATATAACATATATCTTATATTACAAAAAAATGTATTTCTGTCAAACTTTTCGCGACTCCCTTTGCACTAGTATGCGCCTCCTAGTTTGGAAATCACTGAACAGTTTTTTTTCCAAACTGTGGAGCGAGCCCCCCTAGGGAGCGCTAAGTCTATTTGCAAGGGGGAATGCAAGAACTAACAAAAACATCATTTTTGAGACAAAAAATAAATTCAAATTGGTGTCAAAAAATAGCGAAAGGACATATCCATGTACCTAGAAACTTTCTCCTGTAGCGATTTTAAAGACAATATATCGATATCGTTTAGTGATTGGAAAAGAATTGCGAGTAGCGCTATCTTCAATGACATCTCGATTTGAGAGAATTTGTGCTGAAAAGCAAGCCACATTACATTAAATATTATATTGTATTAAAATATATATATATATTTGTTATGGTGTAATAATTTTTGTATGTAAGAACTTTAAAACAATATACCATATATCGAATAGTACTAAATTGTAAGTAGAAAGTATTTATAAAAATTAGACTATGAAAATGAAAGCTAGACACAGTTTGGAAACTATTGATGTACGATATTTAAATATAAACAAAAATACAGAGTTATGAATCTTCCACGTATTTCTAATAGCTAATGATCTTAAAAATACGGCGGATTGCGGATTGATGCCAAGGTGTGGTGGAGACAATGCCATAGTATTTCAGAGTATAGATATTACCTTCGTATTTAATGTTGAAAATTCGATTGTGTTGATAGGCTGCATTTAATATGTTCCTGTGGCCGCAGTTTAAAACGAGATCTGCTGTTCTGAAATGATCAGTGTTATGGCTAACTTCCAATTCCATAATTTATCGGAAAATTTTCTTTGCATTCGACATGGAAATAGCCTAATTCTGTATTTTCATGCGACTGTAATGATATTTTCTTGAACGAAGACGGGTGAAAGGATAGAATGTAACATGATCGAAAGGAATGCAGTTGGCACATGCCAACGATGAGAAAACGGTTAGAACAACAAGTAGGAGACTACAATCACAAGGCTCAAGAAGCTAATTCAGTAAACGAATAAATTTCTATTCAGAGAGTATCGTATAAAAATCGTATTTTATTTTATTTTTTGATATGTAAATAAATTATATTCCCAGGGTGAAAAAAATTGCAATTATTGCAATTTTTTCACCCTGGGAATATAATTTCTTTACATATCAAAAAATAAAATAAAATACGATTTTTATACGATACTCTCTGAATAGAAATTTATTCGTTTACTGAATTAGCTTCTTGAGCCTTGTGATTGTAGTCTCCTACTTGCAATTTTTTTCACCCTGGGAAATAAAAAAGTAATGTATTTGCAACACTATTTCCCAGCAACCAAACACACCAAATAAATTTTCTATTAAATTATTTTGCAGCTAAGCAGCTAAGGGGAGATGACAAGAATAAAATCACTGAAATAAAAATTGGGATAAATGATTTGAATCATAGTCATAGTCAACTTAAAAATTAAAATTTAATAATTTTTAACTAAATATCAGGGATTTTTTAATTTTATAAATAAAATGGGAATTGTTGAAGTGATTCAAATTTTAAACTTTTTTTTTTTGTATTTTTTCAAATGCGAATAAATTCTGGTCATCCGAAAACTATTATAATTTGAAACTCAAAAATGAAATACTGTATACCTATTAGATTTCTTGTTATTCTCTCTTTACAGTTCCCTTGAGAAAAATAACCAACAATAATGAATATGATACGATGCAAAGTCGAAACTGATGTTATTTTAACCTGTATAAGACTAATACGCAATATGTATTCAACTATATAAAAAATATTGTAAATGTAAAAAAAGCTTAAAAATTCCGATATTAAAAACTGGTAGAAAAATTTGTAAATCTGTATACTTAATCCATTTAAAATTAATATATCCCTGCGATAGTTAAATTTAGAATGTATGCATGTAACAAAATGCAGACGACTGAATAAAATTCAGAAATGACATTACTTGTGTTGTAATTTTTTTTTAAATTACATATGAAAATATTAATACTAATAATAGACAGTTAAAGAGTCCTATCAGTTGCTTATCAGTATTTGTATTTTTTAAATATTGTTTTTAGGATGAACATTTTGTTTTATTATAAAATTAATTCAATTTTATTTATTACGTATAAAACAATACAAACATCTAAACAATTTGAAAGAAATGTTGCAGATCCAGCAGTGTTACGGTACTGTGCGCGATCACATCAAAACAGAAATAAATATATTTATCAGGATAATTTTGATTAACAAATGCCCAAACTACCAGTGAAATGAAACATAGTTTTTTCATTTTTATACAGAACTAGCTGTAATACCCGGCGTTGCCGAGTTTTGTTTATAAATCACATATTAAAAATAATTATTGAAAAAAATTATCATTAACATGCAATATATTGTATATATAATCATACAATAAACAATGCTCCAAATTCAATATCATTTTTCTCTTGTTATTGTTTGTTTATATTTCCTTTAAAAATTAAATGATTAAATATTCAAAATTTGTTCCTGTATGAAAACACTTGTATTAAATATATAGAAATATCTTTTATTATACAACAAACAAACACGTATTAAACAACCGCTTTGCAATAAAAAGTGAAGCACCCGCTTGGTCCTATGTTGCATAGTACAGTGATCTCAAACTCACGGTTCGCGGGCTGCATCCTGCCCGCAAAGTAATTTTGTATTCCCCAAGATATTTTAGATATTTGTTTAAATACATATTAATCAGAAAATTATTTCAATTTAATGTTAACAAAATAATAATCTAAAGTAGGGGTGGGCAACCT
>AYEL01075217.1:0-12238 GCA_000484575.1 Olivierus martensii | reverse complement strand
TTTTGTTCCTAGAAAAATAGTTTTAAACATGTTATGGCTTTGTGTGGAAATAATACAGAAAGGAAATAAATATAACAGTAATATTAGAAGAAAGCATGTTTAACACCACCTTCACTAACACTTTTAACTTTTTTGGGAGCCATAATAAGAGATAAATTTAATTAAAGAAAAAACTAAAATATCAACACTTGTTGGGACTCTACTGTACCCACGTGAGCTGGGCGAACTGGATTGCTGTTGAGGGCGAGGCTGTGCGCAGGGTTTTATGCGCCGCGAGTCACATGCGCTCCATGCATTCCGTGCGTGTGTTCGTAAACCAAAGCATCGTTCGTAAAGTGAAGCAAAATCTGTTCGCAAATGGTGTCCGTAGACAGTGGCGTAGCTGATGGTCAGCAGATCCCGCGGTGCGGGGGGCCCTTCTTGGGGCCCCAACTCATCCTGAAAAAATCTCTCTAAAGCCGGTTAATGACGTCTTTTCTGACGTCACTATCAGTTGAGGTTGAGACGGAGTATAGTTTGTTTATTTTCTTTAAAAAGTGATTCCCATAAGTGCCTTTACAATGCACGGAATCAGACGGTGGGTGAATTGTCATACATCCACAGGGAAATCTATTGTCCTTAAGGCAAAGATTCATTTTACGGCAACTTTTACGCCAAGACAAGACCCGTGTTTGGTTCATTTACACACATTCCTGCAATATCGATTCCTAGTTTACAAATATATACGTGCCATTCTCCTACAATTTGACAATACCTATTTACTGATATATCTTCGATAAGAAACCTTTCTTTAATATTCGAATTTGATCGGTGTTAAAAATTTAATTTAGCACTAGTAAACCCGTTGCAACGACAGCAATAATATCGTTATCCACCAAACAATTAATAATTCAAAATAGGCAAACAGGAATGACAACCAGCGAGCTATCGAAAATATTTCAAGTTAGTGAATATGTTGACCAAAGAAAAAAAAATAATGTTTCTCCAAACAAGATTCGAACTTGGCCCCTCGGAACAGTATGCAGACACTCTACCGATGCTGCTATCAGTCTCTATCGCTTATTCTTGTCAGTTTAGAGCACGTGACGAGCACATCCCGCACGTATACTTCCCTCCCTATTCTCAGTCACAACAGACAAGTCCATTTGAAACTGCCTTGAATCTTGGCATAAGTACCTGACTTTACAATTGATCAACTTCCGGTGAGCTTAGCCCCTACGAGGTAGGTACAAAACTTTATGGAACCGACTGTACACTAGTGAGAGTATCCATTATTTCACACTACAGAGTATCCATTATTTTATTTTTTATTTTTTGAGTAGAATTTTATAAATGTGGCATTGAAACTGTAATATATTCTAGTTTATGCGGTGGGCTGTATAAGATGCCTTCTCGGGCCAGATCCAGCCTGCAGGCCACCTTTTGCCCACCTCTGCTCTATGGCATGGCTGTATCCAATGAAAGATCCATAATGCAGAAAATACCTATGCCCACAATATTTATAGAACTTTTATTGAAGCTAAATTTATTTTATTTTATGTATATACAGTTTTCTTTGCAATTTGTTATTACAGGAGACAAATGTCCACAAATTGGTCGAAATATAACCTGATATGTTGTTGTATTTCTTTCACATTTGTTTTAACAGAGGTGGGTCCAGATGCCTTTTTTCTTCACCCATTGGGGAAGAAAAAAGGCATCTGGACTTATTTGACTTATTTGCGACCGAAGGAAATTGGAAGTGAGGAGAGATAAACCGCTTACAATCCGATCTTTGATCCCCACAGATGATAAATATGCCATGCAAAAAATATGCTATGCTGCATACAAGAATTTTTAATTAATTTATCTGATCAGATAAATTAGTTAAAAATTCTAGTTTAATTATTAATTAGTAGATGACACCATTCATTGATTTAATAATTAAAAAATATTCTAATTATGAGATGGTGCTAAAATTAATTTAAATTATTTCAAATCATAAAAATTTCCGTTAAGATCAATAGAGCTAAAACACATTGCTTAACTTTCAGTTTTAAAGTTCACAAAATAGCACATGAAGCAGTATAAATATATAAAATTTTATTATACAAAAAATGTTTTCGATACTATTAGTATCATCATCAGTTGTACATAGTCAGACGACTTAAGATTTAAGTGGTTCTAGAATAGAACAAAATGTTCTATTCTAGAACCACTTAAATCTTAAGTCATCTGACTCTATGTACAACTGTTGATGATACTAATAGTATCGAAAACATTTTTTGTATAATAAAATTTTATATATTTATACTGCTTCATGTGCTATTTTGTGAACTTTTCTGTTAAGATTTTCAAGGGATTGAATTTGGCAAGATGATTATGTTCATTTAACTGTTTTTGTTGTTTTTTCATTTGTCATTTGATATTATCAAAGTAGCTTGTACAAACTACTCCTTGCACATTTTCTTGATGACAAAAAGCTTGCACATACCTTAGAGGAATGTGTACATTTGCCCCTCCAGTTATGAACATTCAATTAAAGAAATTCCATCACTATTAGCAGCTAAGTAATTTAAAAAAAAAAAACAATTTTTATTTAAGAATACATAAAATGAACATTTTCAGCATTTATGCCATCATCAGGTACCATGATGGTACCTGATGATGGCGTAAATGCTGAAAACGTTCGTGTTTTGTATTCTTAAATAAAAAATGCTTTTATTTGAATTTGCTTAGCTGCTGATAGTGCTGGAATTTCTTTAATTGAAGTCTGTAAGTTTAAGCAATTGTGTAGTGTTTAATACGTATGAACATATATTTTACAAACATAAAATTTTCAAATTTAAGAAAATTTGAAAAGCTCTTCAAGAATATAAGTTCAATAAGACTGCACAAAACACAAACTAAAAATAATAATACTCAAAAGCCCTTTAGCAGTCAAAAGATTTTATTCAGTAAATTAATGTTTTCAACGCACTTGGCATCTTCTTCAACTGCTACAACATGACTAACCCTGCTACCCTAAAACAGGAGAAATAAACAAACACAACAAAGATTTGAAAGGCAGGTCTACATCTTGAAGCACTCCCTTATATTTTGACTGCTAAAGGGCTTTTGTGTATTATTACTCTTCAAGAATTTTAAACATATGATAGTAATCATTATAATATAAAAACTACACAGTTACTTAATATAGTATGGTGTTATTTCAAGATGTTGGCAATTACAACTAAAAAATCTTCACTTTATATTGGAATTTTCATTCAAATCTGTGAAATAATGAACTTCTAATTGGTTGAATTATGAAATACAACCATACCTTGCTTTACGGCATAGATACGTTCTATGCAGTATCCTTTTTGTGAATAGTAATACACCCATATCTCGCTTTACGGCCTAGATATGTTCCGGAAAAGTTGGCTCTAAAGCTGAAAAGCTGTATAACGAATCAATTATTTTGATACAAATTCAATTGGATCTGTCCCAGTTTTTTATAAAATAATATAGCTTTTAGTTCATAAAGCATTTTATTCTTTCTATTTTCTATAAAAATGCTTACATGAAAATAAAAGTACAAAACAAGTAATAATAAAAACAGATTCAAAAAATAAACATAAATAAAAAAACAAAAGAAATCATATGCACATATGTATATACAGTAGAAGCTGCTTATTGTAATTGCGGATATTGTTATCAAACATTTAATGTTATCAAAATTTACTGTCCCAAATCATCTATATTAAAAAGGCATTATGAAAATTCCGTATATAATAATCATAATTTCGGTTATTGTCATCAAAATCGATACATGAAATTTGGTTATTGTCATCAGAATCGATACATCCACTTATAGTAATCAGAAATTCGGTTGTCATCATCAGAATCGATACACCACTATAAAATACCGCATTTAAAATAAAAAAATATCGCAGATAATACTAAAATATTGGTTAAATCTATTAAAATAAAGAACATTATTTGTTAATCGTTCATTTATTGTTTTGTTTTCACTGAAATCTAGGCAAAAAACAAGAAAATACAAAGATAAAACACTTGTTCTTCATTTAAAATAATGGAGATTGGCTTAAGTAGAAAAATCTGATTTGTGTACATTTTTTAATTAATAAGTATTAGATCAACATAAGTTTTTGATTTAATAAGTTCATACAGACAAATATGACTGCTTTTCAAAACTTCGCGACGCCTTTAGGTGGTTTCACCGCACGTGTTGCCTTTACGAATGGCATGGCGTTATTGTTGCTAGATCTGATGATTTTTAATGTTTTTTTTATGATGAAATATATAATTTAAAATTGCTGATATAGTGATTTAGCGACTTTATAAATGCCTTTATTGAAAAAAATTAAAAATTTTTTTGATATAATAATTTTCTTATTATTGCTCAAGTAGTTCGTAATTTTCCTTAGATTGGAATTGTCAACATTAACTATAAGTGTAAATCATTTCACTTCACTTTTTGATTTAATTTATTACATAAAATAAAGTTCAACGAGTGTTCTTCGATCTGTTATAGAGCAATTATTATTATTAGCATTATCTTTTAATATAATTTTCAATTTTTTTCATTTTATCTAACAGTACAGCATTGTTTTTGGCTGTATAACGAAACATTGTGGGCCATAAATCGAAAAAGTGCCATAATTAAAAAGGCTGTTATAGCGAAATGCCATATAAAGAGCAGCCTATAGCGAAGTATGGGTGTATATTATAAAATACAGTACAGTCATACCTTGTTTTAAGCCATTTCGATTTACATAGTTTTCGACTTTATCAGTTTTTTGTTAATAATAATAGGGAAAAATAAATGTCTACTAAAGGCTGGGTCTCACTGGCATAAAATTTGTGTGTATATATATGTCAGTGGATTGATGCTTTTGATTTCACTTCACCTATATTGCTAGACACTGTCTTTTTGCTGAAGTTGATTTTTGTTCAATTTTCTATGCTGCATAGAAGAATACATTGACCATTTGTTATTGGAGTGAGCTGATGGTTGAAACTTTGTTGTTCTCTGAAACAGTATATTTCATGCATTAATGCAGTTCTTTTATATTTTGAATTATGCAAATGCAAAACCATGACATTCAATAAATTTATGAATGAAGTCATCAATAAATAAAACAATTTTTGAGTTTTGCTATCCATGTTGAATCAGCTAACTTCAAATGATGTCGCAATAATTGTCCAATAGCTAAACAATGTCATTTATTTATGTTGCATTATATTGTTTTGGTTCGAACATCAGTGTTTTAAAGAATTTATTCAACTTAAGTCATTGATCTTGGAACGAATTAATGATATAAGGCAAAACATGACTGTATATAAAGTAGTTTCAATACTTTTGAGAGTCACACAACAATAATTTCAGTTATAAATGAAATTTATATATGAATTAAGTTTGTAAGCCAAGAAACACCTGTATATTAATTGTCATCATTCATACTTTTCTTACATTGAAAAATTTTATAAGTAAAATAAAGTGTATTGATGGTAGCCAATCAAACCTCTATCTGAAGTACTTTTTAAATTTATATTTTCATTTCAATTTATTAAACTTTAATTGTATTGTCTTTACTGGAATAATGTTCAGCTCTATTAGATTATAATACATTAATATATTGAACATCTTTTAACAATAGTTTTAGATTCATAGAAAAATATCAATTAAATATTTTGTCTAATTGAAAATATTTTATTTTTATTAATTTGAAAAATAGAGATAAAAAGATAATTATTATAACCAAAGTTCTATCATAGTCAGCACTACTTTTAGAAGAATTTTAGATAATTATTATTTTAATTATATTTGAATAATAATATTATTTATTTATTTATTTATTTAAGGAAAAAGAATGGTCAGTATCAGCTATTAAAACATTTGCTTCTCTTGTTGGTGATAAAGAATTAATGATGGTGGTAAGATTATAGAATTTTTCAAATTTTGATTAATTAGCAATAATTTTGAAATACAGGTATACTTTATGTAATGTATGCTTGTTTAATCTATTGTGTGCTATTGACATGATATAATGTTCAAGGTTATTTATCGTTAGAGGCTATTGATGTGATATCAATGCAATGGCAGGGGCAAACCAGCTAATTTTTATAGGTCCTATTTAGGGATTGCAATATCGGTAAATTGGGAATTTTAGCCTCAAATTGTTACCAGTAATTCTACATTGTTTTTACTTGTAATTTGCTTAAATTATATACATAACTATAATACACTTTTTTGTACTTATTCGCTGGGCCGCAGTTTATTAATGTAAATTACCAATTATATTTAGCGTATGGGATTCAGTTGGCTGTGTTCAAAGTTTTGTATAATAGAAATGATATAGTAGTAGATGAAACTAGAGACAAAGAACCGGAATCTGTTGAATCAGCTGAAGTTGATTCTGAGTATTCTGATAACTCAAAAGAAGAATATGACAGAGATACTGAATATAATGGCAGGATTTTAGAAGTAATATAGGACGTGGTAACTAGTTCTCAAACAAATTCTGTACAAAATGTAAATTTGTATTCTCTCATAAACAAAATACAAAAAGTAATCAAACCAATAAAAAATGATCATCTATTACAAAAGCATGTAAAAGAAGAAATGGGTGAGGAACTTTCCTTAATTCTAGTCTCTAAAATGCAATGGAATAGTTTGCTTGCTATGTTAGAAAGTTTTTCTAACAAGGGGAGGTTCAGACATTCGGGTCACCGATTTTTTTGAAATTTTGCACACCTGTAGTAGTCCCCTAGGACAATATAATGTTTGAGTAATAAAGTGCACTACTCCAGGATTGTCGAGAAAATTGCACAAGAAGTTTCGTATTGAGTTCATATAATCTAAAATTTAATTATATTTCGAATGTGTCAGTAGCGCAGTGGTTGGAGATTTGCTTTTTTAATTGCGTGATCGCTGGTTCAATTCTTAGCTTTGATAATTTTTTTTATTTTTATTTATTTATTTTATTATTATTATTTTTCTCTTACATTGTTTTATATAAATTCAGTTATTTATATTTTTTTATTTGTTTTAAATATTTTATATATGTTTATATCAACGATGGTTTCTATATATTTTTTGTCAATAGATGACGCCACTTTCTATTCTATAAGAATATTAACTTGTAATAATTAACTATTAATGTTAATTTATAATTATTGATAATAGCATATTTATTGGAAAATATTCCTCAATTTTGATATTTTTCCCATCTTTCTTTAATAATTTACGAGAACCTCTTCTATGGAGAGTGCACAGACTCCAAGTGGGATGATTTTTAGGTAGATTCACTAATTTTATTTTTGTTTCTAATTAAATGAAATCATACATCTTCGGCTTCTTAACTGGCCTATATCGTTCGTTAATTGTGAATCGACTTCAACCTCGTGGAACTGATTTTGATAAACATTGTTTGGTTTTTATTACACTCAATGATTGTTAAAAACTTTATTGACGAAAGTCATTCGGAATAGTTTTTATTTGTTGCAAGTGCGGAGAGAAATAATTTTCAAATGCACCACATTTATTTTACAGTCAGAAAGTTAGTATTTTTATAGAATAGAAAGTGGCGTCATCTATTGACAAAAAATATATAGAAACCATCGTTGATATAAACATATATAAAATATTTAAAACAAATAAAAAAATATAAATAACTGTATTTATATAAAACAATGTAAGAGAATTAGAGAAAAATAATAATAATAAAATAAATAAATAAAAATAAAATAAAATTGTCAAAGCTAAAAATTGAACTAGCGATCACGCAATCATGAAAGCAAATCTTCAACCACTACGCTAGAGACATTCGAAAGCATTATAAAAGCAATATCTTCAACCACTGCGCTACTGAGACACTCGAAAGAATTTTAGAATATGAACTCAATACGAAACTTCTCGTGCGATTTTCTTGACAATGCTTGGATAAGTGCACTTTATTGCTCACACATTATATTGTCCTAGGGGACTATTACAGGTACTCAATACGAAACTTCTCGTGCGGTTTTCTCGACAATCCTGGAGTAGTGTCAATACGAAACTTCTCGTGCGATTTTCTCGACAATCCTGGAGTAGTGACTTATATTGTCCTAGGGGACTATTACAAGTATGCAAAATTTCAAAAAAACGTGACCCGAATGTCTGAACCTCCTCCCGGTGTGCAAAATTTCAAAAAAATCGGTGACCCGAATGTCTGAACCTCCCCTTGTAAGATTCAAAACTGTGTTTATGCAAAATTTCAAAAAAATCGGTGACCCGAATGTCTGAACCTCCCCTTGTTAGAGTCAAGGCTTAATATCATTAAAAGAAAACAACTGCACAAGTCATATACTTCAGATTGACGAATTTATTATTATTTTCTTTTTTATCTAGTTGCTGTTGAAACACTCTGTTCTGAAAATGTTAATTTATATTGCCAATGTTACACTAAAATTCTTGCTGGACGAACTAACTGATCAGAATACGATGTTGCGTAATGAACTTAAGAATTCCTCGATATATCGTATAAAAGAACGACGAACTATATATTCAGATATTTCGCAACATCTTTTCAATACTGATCTTAATAAATGGGAAGATGAGGATTATGGATTTTTTAATAAAACATGTAAAACTACAATCAGAAATAAAATCGTGGAATTGATTGAACGCATATATCTGTGCAATAAAAACAATAGCATACAATGATCAGCTAGGTTGAAACACACATAGTAAATGCTGCTGATTCGGAAAATTCAGTATGCACAATTTCTTCAACATCTGTAATTACGTTAGGCATGAAAGAGAAACTTAACTTATTGATCAAAAGAAAACAGAAATACAACATGATAATCCGTCTCTGGCACAAAAATAAAAATATTAATAAAATCGTTAAAAAAGAACTGGAGTATTTTCAACAGGAAATATATGAAGAAAATATATTCAAATAGTGTATGATTCTTAAATAATTATTAAATCAACAAGTGTGGAATCTGAAAGAGCTTTTTCTGTGGTGGGATTAATTTTTTAATTATTTTTGAAATGTGTTATTTTAAACAGTTTGTAATAAAAAGTAATTATTTTGTAAATAAAGAACGATTATGTTATAAAATTCGTATAAATCTCTCTATAAATAAAGAACGACTATGCTATATTTTTAGTATAAATCTTTCCCTCCGTCTAACTTTTTATCGATTTGAACATATTTTTTCATAACACTTTTTTTGGCCCGCCAAATATTTTGGAATATAATTTGGCCCACATAGGCAAAACTTTGGGAAACCCTGATCTAAGGGAACCAATTTTCTTACTATCCTGATTAATCGGGAGTATTGTTCGTATTGTATTCCTGAATTGTTTAAGATTCGGATCATCACGCAAGGGGTTAGCTTTTATAAAAAATTTAGCAAATTTTGGCATGCACATCTTTAAAAAGGTTCATCACCCCAGCTATAGTCTGTATTAAATTTTCCTCTCGTTTTCGACCGATCAGAAGCAAATACTTATCGAAGATTCGTCAGCGATTGAAGAGTTACGAGATTCCGTTTTATTAGTTTTGACGCTTTGTTTTTGTTTTGTACTGAGAATCTCTTCGATTTTTCAATCGTATACTATTTATTAATTTATATAACTAATATTATATTAAGTATTATAATATAGTACAGTATAAAAAACATTTTAAAACTGTATAATGTTTTCTGTACTGCCGTATCCTTCTCAGCATAGTTAAGAACCACTAAACTTACAATTTACATGGAACAGAGTTCTAAACAAAACTGAATGACTTAGGACGACTTATCCCGATAATGATTTCTTCATAAAATATAATACTTGATTGACACATAGATCATTTAAGCCTCATTAATTTCATTAAAATCGTTTATCAGTTTCATATATTAAAAGATATAGTGCTACTAAGTAATACGATTAAACAATCATCACACATTAGGATTTGTACCAAATTTCTCTCTATTTCTCTTTCAGATATTTTTATTCCCAAGTTAAATAAAACAAGTTCCTTCTATAATGAATTCAACTTACTGATGAAATTATGCAGAACGAATTTCTTTGTTCGACCCCATGAAAGAGAAACTTAACTTATTGATCAAAAGAAAACAGAAATACAACATGATAATCCGTCTCTGGCACAAAAATAAAAATATTAATAAAATCGTTAAAAAAGAACTGGAGTATTTTCAACAGGAAAATATAAGGGGGCAATATATTCAAATAGTGTATGATTCTTTAATAATTATTAAACCAACTAGTATGGAATCTGAAAGAGCTTTTTCTATGGTGTGATTATTTTGTACAAAAATTAGATCACAATTTGTAGACCAAAGTGTTGATCAGTTAGACCTATGTTTCTTACGTTCTTATTTTTTAAAATAAGTTAACAAATAGATCACGTATTTAATTATCAGAGGTGGCGTGGTAGCACTACCTCTAATATACTTGACACATTCATTTAACATCAGGGGGCTGCTGACAGTAGTGTTTCTCAGGAACTACTGGGCCGATTTACTTGAACTTTTTTTCAAATGACCGTTGGGGTGAGTGTAGGTTGTCGAAAAAATTTGGTTTCACAAAACCACATTGGCGCTTTCGATTTATTTTTAAATCATCATCAGCTTGATGATGATTTTAAAATAAATCGAAAGCGCTTTGTCCTTTTGATTAATTCTTAATTTATTTATGTTTTTGTGTATATATTTTATTTTCCTGCCATAGTGCTAGTAATATTGGAAGTTATATCATTTTGGCAATGTAACTGTTTTTAATTTCATATTAATGAGCTGAACAATTTGGTGTATAACACGTCGAGATATGTCATACTGTAAGCATACTATAATGGAAAATAGATGTTGAATTTTCATGTTAGACAACCTATACAAGCTATAATTTTTGCGTAAAATTGCTGAAATTTTCTGACATTGTTCTGCGACTGAAAATCTCGATGGACCTTTTTTCATTTTGAAAAATATTGTTTAGAAGGATTTTATTCAATGTTAAAGTCAACGAAATTTTTCGAAACATCAAGGTTTCTATGACCTTGTAAAGTAAGGCGGCAGGCAGTTCAACTCCGCCTGAGGACAAATTTTTTCTTTTTTGTTTTTAAGTAATCTAGCAGAAAATTTATTAGATGAATTGAGGAAACATGGAATCAAGGGTTTTCGGCCACGTGAACACGAATTTGTTACAACCGGTGAGTTACCTTATTATGCATACAGTAATCTGACATATTGTAAATATTTGCAAAATTAAATTTTTTATTCAAAGGTTGAAAGTTATGGGAATGTATTTTCAGCCATGCTGAGAACAAATTTGATATTATCAACCTGTTACCTACACTAATCTATCATTTGTTTGAAATTATAGTTTAAATGTTGAAACTGCGTGCTTTTGCTATTTTTGGTACTTTATACACATCACGTGTCTTGAGTTCACACTGTATGTACAATAGAAAAGATGTCACATGACATATGCAGTTGCCATTTATTGCTATAGTACATGTGTTTTTTGTGATTGTGCCTACATATTTTTTATACTGCTTATTTAGTTGCTTTCACAAAGTATGTTGTTTACTTGACTGTAAGTATTGTACATATGCAGGAAGTACATATTATTAACAAAGAACTGTAGCACGCTTAGCACATATATCGTTTGTATACATCAATGTCTGCCAAACTGTGTGCCATGGCACACTACTGTGCCGGGAGAGATTCCAGATGTGCCGCAAAAGATTTTAAAATATTTAATTTAGTGCATTTCTCAGTCATAAAATTCAGTCCATCAACGAACCTAAATGATAATAAAAATTGCAAAATAGCAGGATAATAAATCTGACATTAACAGAAAAAAAATTTAACAGACTTTAGAAAGACCCTGTGCACAAAGCTTCACATTCTGTGTTAGAATTGTCAGCATTTTAGATTTCGCTCTGGAATCAATATCCTCAATTAGCTACTACAGCCATTAAATTCTTGTTGCCATTTGGATCATTGTATCTTTGCGAATTAGGTTTCTCAGCTCTTATGGAAATTAAATAAAAAAACGGGAACGATTACTGATGGTAAATGAAGAGTTGCGTGTATGTTTATCTAATTTAGAGCGACGTCTTGATATAATTATTTCTCAAAATCAATCGCATCCTTCTCATTAATAAAATTGTTATTTATATTTCCTACTCAGGTACTTTCGATAAACAAATATTTTATTATTGTTTCCTATAATAATAATAATAATAATAATATTTTG
>AYEL01075216.1:0-10714 GCA_000484575.1 Olivierus martensii | reverse complement strand
ATAATTTATGCGGAATAAAGGAAAAAAGTTTATTTTCGGCGATACCATTATCAAATAATATAGTTAAACGGAGAATTGACGATATTGCGAAACATTTAGAAGATGATGAAAGCACAGATATCGAGGATAATGCAAATCTAATGTGTTTTATCAGATATATTGACGAAGACATCATACAAGAAAATTTTTTGTATTGTAAAAGGCTATCGACAAGAACGACCTCAGATGAGATTTTTAAGCTTACCAATGATTTTGTCACTGGTCACGGTATTGATTGGATGAAGTGTGTTGGTCTAAGTAGCGACGGAGCACGTGCAATGGCAGCCTGTCATAAAGGTTTGTTTAAACAAATTCAAGAATTAGCCATTAATTGTGTATGGGTGCACTGTAGTATCCATACACAAGAGTTGGCGGTAAAACGCTTGCCTTTAAATTTAAACATAACTTTGGAAGAATGTGTCAAGTTTGTAAACTACATAAAATCTCGTCCATTAAATAGCAAACTTTTTACCGAATTATGCAAGGAAATGGGATGTGATCATAAACACCTCCTTTTGTATTGTAATTCACGATGGCTTTCAAAAGAAAAACTTTTTAAAACGTCTGTTTGACCTAAAAGACGAATCTTTGTAATTTCTGAATGAACATCCACCATCTAAAAAAGATGCTATTTTTTCCATTTAAGGATAGATTCCACGATTTCGAGTGGTTAATAAAAGTAGCTTATTTGTGCGACATATTTGCTACATTCAATGAATTGAATTTAAATTTGCAAGGCTTTGGTTTAAAAATTTAATTTTCAAAGTATCGGAAAAAGTCGCTGCAATAATTAAAATGACTCCGTGGAAGCAACGATTTTCAAAAAAAATTTTAAATCTTGAAACATTACATAAATTTATTGAAACCCATGCAAACTATGATGGAGATTTACATCTAGAAACGCTATCAGTTTCAATTCAAGAACATCTTTCGGAGCTAATAAATAGTTACTACTAATAAGACTACTTTTCGGATATTCCTTCAAATAATATGTGTGGATTAAAGATCCTTTTTCTGTCGAAATTGAAAAGGAAGAAATGTTTAATCTTAGTGAACAAGAAGTTGATAATTTAATTGAAATTTCATGCGACACCGATCTGAAAAAAGTGTTTGAAACTACCACTAATTAATTTTTGGTTGCTCTGTCAAAAGGAGTATCCAAGCGTAAGCGAAAAAGCGATACAATTTTTAATGCCTTTTGTCACCACTTATACGTGTGAAGCTGCGTTCTCAGCCTTGGTGTACTTAAAAAATAAGTATCGAAACAGATTGGATGTCGAACCTAATTTGAGAATAAAATTAACATCATTACCTCCTAATTTGAAATTGTTATGTGATGACAAACATCATCATCCTTCGCACTAAGGACAAAATATGTGGAAACAAAGTTTACTTCATTTACTAAAGTTTTAAATGAATATAATTGTTAATTTTTTAATTACTTATATTTTTCTTATATAATTATTTTGCAATTTTTGTGTATGAAATAAACAAACAAATAACTTGATGTTTATTAAAAAATACAAATTTGTTTTGTAAATAAATGGTTTTTTTTTTCATAAGGTTGTAAGGATTGTAGAATTAGATAAGGAGTTGTGGTTGGGGAGAGGTGGAGAGAATGGTGTACCTTACCTGTTGTCGATGTCTGATGTATCTGGACGGCCATGTTGGATGGTCCGCAGTAACGTTCTCGTCTTTTTCACTTCGAAAAATGTTATGATGGTTACAGTATTTGAAATTAATTTTGTTATTAATAATTGCAAATTCCAACTTAATAATTGTGTATTGCTAAAAGAAAATATTTATTGTATTAGACTATTGGTAATCTTGAAATGTAAATGTGCTCTCGTTAAAAGAGCTGACGTTAGAGGGATCAATGTCCCGTCCCGAGATCGAATTCTTACTGAAAGTTGGTGTGCGACTGGTCGACAAGTTGGAGAATTATATAATCTGGATATTTGTGAAGTGCTTGAACTTAGCACTAGAAGTTTATGCTCTTTTTCTTCGGTACGGGACAAGCAGGTTGTATTCATTTTATACTTTTATATGTTCAAATAATTCATGTTCAAATAACTCAGTTAATAAAAAGTAATACTTTAAGTAACTATGGATTCATTTTTTGATTTAATTGATGCTGTTTTAGACTGGTTAGACCGTAAGGAACTTCATTTTCATATAAGTTTTAATACGACGGATAAGGGCAATTTTTCACGAAGACAGAGTCGTAACCCGAGATCAAGCCCGGAGTTTAACCCGGACTTGATAAAGTGGGTCGCGAAAAATTTTAAAACCTCGTACCGGGCCACGGTCAAAAAGTTTGGGAAACGCTGAACTAGACCATAAAAAAGACGAAATACACGGTGCGAGATAAACTACAGCAATTTGCAGGACACGGACGGGAAAGAAAAGACGGTGACAGAAAAAATTGGAATGCTCTTGAAGAGGCCTTCCTTCTGCAGTGAATGGAAAAAGGACGGAAATGATATGAATTTCTTTTCACAATTTTCTTTTCCGCATAGAATTAAACAGGAAAGTTAAAGGAACAGTTACGCAGTTACTCAGTAATAATATAGTTATCTCTCTCACCTCACCCGTTAGGGGAGTGGTTGGGACCGATAACGAATTAATCTATTTTATCCTCTCACCCGTTAGGGGAGTGGGATGGGGACCGATAACGAATTAATCTATTATATAGTCTTATATGGGAAATATTGTCCCGCAATTCGATAGTTTCTCAATTCGACATTATTTCGGCGACGGATTAGTTTCGAATTGCCAGATACCACTATATACATACACCATTGCTGATGAGGGCTGTAACTTGAGTGCAAGAATTCAAGATCGTGATTGCGCACTAAATCTTTTTGCTCAAGTTAAATGCCAAGTTCCAACTTTACATAATTTTTTTTGCTGATCAAGATACACAGATAAATTATAATTATTGGAAAGGTAATTACTGTTTATTGGAAATAAGATGTTTATTAACAATCACCAAGAAATTAATTGATATAGGATTCGAGGTTATTTCTAAAGATCGTGACACACTGGACGCGAAGGGAAACATAAGAAAGCAACTTCGCGCGGTTACGCGCGTACAGTGTCTTGGACTAGCTTTTCCCGTGCGGCTGCTCGAGTTAACGCGCGGAGTGGCGCGAAAGGAGATGAAAAAGTTGAACTTTGACCAATCAGCACGCGCGAATAATACGATGCGGCAAGACGCGAAGGAAGCAATCAACCAATAGAAACGAATGTCTTATATATAGTACTTGGAAAATGGAGAAAGTTCAACCGTGTTTTGGGATTCAGATATCGAATTTGTTTTAGAAGTACAAAAAGACCACTTCTATATGAAATGAAATTAAAAGAATACCGAAACTATACGATCACTTCTTTCTAATAATCTATGCTAATAACAAATTAACCACACTCCGCAAACGACCTCTATCGGTAAATCCACGAAACGTGAGAAATAACTCGACTGCAATGTAGACAGGCTGCGGCTCAGCGCAACGCGAAGCGAAGAAGGCAAATTTTTCCGTCATCTTTGCTTTGCTCCGCGTTTCGTTTAGTGTGTCACAGTCTTAAACCAATTTTGATAAAAGATGTGTTTACAACTGCCGAAGTTGGCCTTTCCAGCTTTTAAAAATGCGTTTAGCATTTTTAAGAGAAGTTGCAACATATATCTTTTACTTGCTAATAGAAATGCATAATTTGTAACGAGGAAAATTAAACTGGAAGAATCATATCCAAAGCAAATTGAAAAATCTCACAATAAAATAAGAAATCTGTTATACTATAAGGTTCACTTAAACTGCTTCTTATGAATTCAAAATGATTGCAACACTTTAAGCAGGAATACTAATATATGTATACAAATAACACTTAAAATTATACACCAAAAAATGTTTATTCATTTTTAATCGAACCGCTTTCGGCTTAGTTACGGCCTGTATCAGCGGTACATTCCATTACTGAATATTAAAATCGAACACTGAATCATTAATTTAAAACGTATTTTTTCGTTCTATGTTCGATTTTAATTAATTAATTAATATTCAGTAATAGAATGTACTATTGATGCTGGCTGTAACTTAAGTCGAAAACGCTTCGAATAAACTGAAGAAACATTTCTTGGTGTATAATTTTAGTATTATTTGTATACATACTGTATATTAGTACTCCTATTTTAAGTGGTGTAATCATTTTAAGAAACCTGTGTTATAAAATACTGAAGATAAAACAAAAGTGAAATTTTTCTGTTTCACTAATATTCATTTGTATTATTAAGTTATACAGTATAGCATATGATTATATTAATAATTATCAAAGAGAGTACTTAATTAGAATTCTAAAATCTACACAGACTATTGATTTTTCGATAAGAAGTTAAATATTTTAAACTTAATATTTACATTCATATATCTTCTCAGCTGCTATTGACAGTACCAGTTGTTGGCAAGAACATTTTTTTTCCTTTCTAAAGTTCTTCTACCTTTCACAATATGCACACAGTTGAAAATAATATAGAACGTTACATAAGATTATTCGAACATTCGTTAAATAAGACACTCTGTATTCAGTAACATAAATTTTTAACTATAATTGGGTAGCTAACGTATATTAATATACAGCACGTAAAAATGGCTGTCTTAACTTCGGAACGAATTAAAAAAAACAACTAGCGCCACCGACAAGAAGAAGACGCTGCAAAAATGTTCGTTAACTTTCGAACATTATAGAAAAAAATAATTTTAGAACAAGGTTTAAATTTAAATATTTATTCGGTTATATATCATATGCTTGTCCTGATTTAAACGAAAATTAAAAGATATAAATTATAAACATAATTGAATTATACAAAATTTAATGGAGAAAATAGTATTTGCAGTATAAAAGAAAGTACAGTATATTGTACTGTTGTAGAAATAATATTGCAGTTATATGGAATTACAATAACCAAGTAAAGTATGATGGAAGAAGAGTAGCTTTTTTATCCAATCAGTATAATGAAAACTAGCAGATATTTCAGCGTAAATACTGTACGTTATTTTGTCGTTAACTCAACAAAAAAAAGAAACACTGTACTCTCTTTACGCTAGGAATACTCTTTTAATTCGCGCCTTTTTCAGTTCACAAATTACAAGGGGCAGGAGAATTCCGCCCAATGACCACCCAAAATAATATATATACAGATATATATATATTATATACCTGTATATATACATATAAACATAAAATATATATACATATATTTATGTTGAATATATGTCATAAAAAATTAAGTGCAAGACAAAATAATGACCATTAAGAGTTTTTGAATAATACTTGTCACTATCAAAAAATGCCAAACATTTCGTTGGATGGCTAAGATTTCATATAAAAAAATCATGTTTTCTCCGATCTCATTTAATGAACAAAAAGTTATGAAAGAAATAAAATTCGGAAAACATTTTTACATCTTTAGAAAGACAATAAAAACATAATAAAATGTTTTTATTATGTTTAATTTTTGATTTTAATTTTTGCTAATTAATTAGGTTTAATTTGTAAACAATCGCAGCTATTAACATCGAATCTCCACTAAAGGGGCTGGGACTTCAATAAAAATTCGAGTTATCAAGAGTTGACTGTATTTATAATTTTGTATCCTACTCATTATCTACAGAAGACGAAATGTGCTTAGAACGAAATGGAGGTGAAATGCGAGGGGTCATTTTTCTGTAAACCAATGGAAACACCTCAAATTTTAATTATTATTACTTTTGAAAAGGATGTACTTATAGACTTAGTAATAGAAGAATAAATGAAAAAGTGAGAATGTAAGACAGCAATATCTAAGATAAAAAAAAAAATCTTAATAAAGGAATGATATAACACTACAGGAAAGAGAACCTTTAATCACATCTTACAATACATGGATAAGATGATGGGTGAATTCAATCTGTCATCTGCAGAAAGAATAGAAAAGAATGTAAAATTTAAAACTAAGATTTTAATTTAATACAAATTGTTCTAAAATATAACATACAGATAAGACACTCCAATTACAGAAAAAAAGAGTTGAAATAATGATAGTAAACAAAGTTTTGTTCCTTTTATTTATGAGAGATTTAATGATTCAGCAAATATATGATAAAACATATTTCAATGAATATTAAAATATAGTAGAATTCAATTACAATATCAATCCAGATACTACAATATTTATGGCATTTTATAGTGTAATTTTAACTAAAACTGATTTAGAGCAAAATTTTCTATTTTATATGCTTAATTTAACTTTATTTAATACATTCAGATCCTATATTGTTTTGTTTTTTACATAAATAGATTTAAAAATGTACCTATTTACAGTCGATTCCGCTTAATTGGGGCAGCGACTTTTTTGGGCCAAATCTCAAAGAACTGAAACCAAACTAATAAACTAATATTTAATTTAAATGCTTAATTGGGAGTAGCAGAAAAAGGATTTAGCAATTTTTGACATATTTTAGGGATTTTTTGAAAATATGTCAACACTATGTACACTAATACTTGGCAACACTAGCATGATACAAATCAGTTATCTAATGTAGTGCATCTGGCAAATATGCATCCGCTTAAGAGTCTGCCATTACTATATACTGTTCTAGCAAAATTCATTTACAGTATCGATTTTATTCAAAATTTTTAAATCTTTGCCAAGATGCCAAATGATTTTACACTTTCAAGTAAAATTGCTTTGCTGGACAAAATTAAAAGCCAGCCATTTAATACAAGCCATCATAGACTTGATGATATAAGTTAACTGGTATACCAAAATCAAAAGACAAACTACATTCGATGCATTTTTGCAGAATTAAAAATTTGAAATTATAAAATTTATCATGTATGTATTATTTTTTCTTCACTACCTATTTATAGTACAAATATTTTCTGTATATTTTGGTTTAATAAAGCATTAAAATAGAGTACACTAATTTTTATTTTTTACCTATTATTTATTTATCTACATATTACATATTTTATTTTAGAATTTATTATTAGTTCATTTAATTGGGACAGCTGCTTAATTGGGCCAAAATGGATTAGTCCCAACGTGTCCCAATTAAGCAGAATCTACTGTATATAAATAAAAAAAATTAATTAATTTCATTTTTTTTTAACTAAGAATATCCTGATAAATTTTGTGGCAAAATTTTGTAAATTATCAAAAATATTATACTCAGAAATAGTTACTTCCAATTTAATTTTCCTTCTGATAATTTAATTAAAAAATGAAGTAAAATTATATTGAATTCATAAAAATACTTTATTTTTTCTTTAACTTACATACTAACTATAAGGTGAAAAATAATTGTGTAAATTAATGATCTTGGTCATTCTTACAGAATCTAACTTATATTTTCCAACAGACTACAAAAATTAAGTATCTGAACAGGATAAAATTGCAATAGATAGGAGAGAGAAGGGATCTTCTAATATCTTAATAAGATATTAAATTACATTAAATAGCAATTTTGTGGAAAATTTTATAGTTCCTTGATCAAAGGATATTAAAAGCAAATTCCTGTAGGCAGTCTTTACGTTTGCAGTGAATTAATGATGAACCTAAATCATCTTTTGTTTAAAAACTGAACTATCTTATTTTCAGATATGTCTAATGTTGGTATATGAAATGTTCAAGATTACATTGAAAACTGACAATAAGCAAGAGATAAAATTTTAATTGGAAACATCAGTGTCATCAGATTGATTTTCTTAATAAAATATATATTGTAACCTAATAGACCTGTAAACAACACATCCATGATTGAGATATGCAGAAAGTTTACTAATGCATACATTTCCTTTCCTCTGTGGCATTTAATAGGTTAATACAGGAGTGGCCAACCTATGGTGCTCGTGCGAAAAGTGGCGCATTGCATGATCAGAAGTGGCACAATGAACCCCAGAGAATTTTTTTTTTTTTAATTTCTTATACAATTTATCTATTTATATATATTATAAATCTGAAATGCCTGTGTGCACGTGTTCACTTATAACACAAGAATGGCTGAACAGATTATTATGAAACAACTTTTGTTTGTTAGGGGATTTATGCAAGAAGTTTTAAAGATAGATATTGATTGATTTTATATATTGTAATTAATGTAAATTACTTGATATAAAATCCAAGATGAAAGATTAATGCTATTTGAGCAACCTCATTCGGTTACAGTGGCCATGTGACATGTCAGCTGGCCAATATCATTGGATTACTATGATTGTGTTGGTGATAATTGAGCAATCTCACCAGATCATAATGGTCACATGATTGTTGCACATGACCCCAATGAGACTGCTCAGTTATTAAATTAGTGGCAGATATTGAGTACTATGGTATATATTATTTCATTAAACTATTGATCTTCAGATTTCATATTAAAAAGTTTTTAAATTATTTTAAATCTTTCTCTAATTTTCTATTGATTATAGCTTACATTATCTTATTTAGCTGTAATATGCTCAAGTTAAACTTTGATTAGGCTTAATGACCAGATGATGGTGTGATATTAGAAATATCTAAATTATACAGGTGAATCCAAAAAACTGGGCAAAAGTTTATGGGGTGATAGAACGTAGCTATATGAGCAATATTCGTCAGAGAATGTATGGTCGGAACACAAGTGGTGAGAAGTAAAAGGTAGCGTCACATGTAAAGAATTAACACAGGAATGAGAGGAGATACTTCAGAAAACATTTTACTAATATGAATGTAATTGATGTATATGCTCAAAGAAATTGCTCAAAATGCTTCTGCCAGTTGTAATGCAGGCTTCACATCTGCAGGATAGGGACTGACACACATTTGTGAAGACACCAGGCATTTCCCAAATATTGCCAGCCAGTGTGAAGCCTGCATTACAGCTGGCGGAAGCACTTTTGAGCAAAATCTTTGAGCATGTACATCAATTACATTCCTGTTATTAAAATGTTTTCTGAAGTATCTCTTCTCATTCTTGTGTTAATTCTTTACATGTGACTCTACCTTTTACTTCTCATTGCTTGCATCTCGACCATATATTCTCTGACGAATATTGCTCGTATAGCTGCATTCTATCACCCCATAAAGTTTTACCCAGTTTTTTGGATTCCTGTATATTTATATATAAATCTGTCAAATATGTCCATATTACAATATTTTAAAAGGGCTAAAAAAGGGTATAAGTTTGTATGGCACATCTTAATTAAAAAGTGAAAAAATTGGCACATGAACTATAAAAGGTTGGACACCCCTGGGTTAATATAGGGTATAGCCTAAGGTCAACTATATGACCTTAGGCTATGGGCTAGTTACATTATGTTGACTAAGGGAGGAGCTATGACAAGCCTATCCACACTGTTTGAAAATGTGCTATTATTATTATATTTTAACTATTTTTTGAAAAATTAATGACTTAGAATAACTAAATACAGAGAAATAATATATTTTAACTATTTTTTGAAAAATTAATGACTTAAAATGACTAAATGCAGAGAAATAGTTCACCATCCACCATTTTTAAAAGGCATTGAGGCAATTCTTGAGTGTGACTAAATGCAGAGAAATAGTTCACCATCCACCATTTTTAAAAGGCATTGAGGCAAATCTTGAGTGAAAAAAATGTATAAAAAGCAATAATTTATCAAAAATCAGTGCTAAATCTTGCACACAGATGGTAGGATGATAGCTATGTATACAAATTATAGCAATATTTATTAAAAATAAATAAATTTTCAACTAAGTTGACATTCTCATACATATTAATACTTCTTATAAAATAAAAAGTATTTATCACACATTATTTTAAGAAAATAGGAAGAAAAATGGTTAATAAACAATTATTTTAAATATTTGTTTAGTAGAATACCATATTTCATCTGCAAGAGTGAAAATACAAGTGTTTTTCAAAAAAATGGTGACCCGAATGTCTGAACCTCCCCTTGTTAGATAAATTCTGTTCTACAATTGGATAAGGAAACAAGTACTGTTAGTAGAATGCGTGAAGGTATGAATAAATTAGAAAGTGAAAACGTTAAATTTCTTTCAGTTTTAAATTCAAAAAGGTTCCGGACACGGTTAGTTGAACACTACAGTATCTTGACAACCAATCCCATCACAGGCGTGGACACTCGAGTTTGGCACTGGAATGTTCCGTCGCTAATCTTTGGTTAGAAAGAGGCGTAAACAAAGAAAAATATTAAAATTTATTGTTACTTTATTATTAAACTAAATGTATTTTAATGCTTCGACATAGATGACAATGGCTTTAGATCTAATATAAATAACCAAAGTAAGAGCACAATTTAACTTAATTATTGAACTGGATTATCTGGTAGAAGATTTTAATGAATGTGAGTTTAGCTATTTGATTGTTTGATGCTTTATCATTAATCTATACCCTCGTATATGCATGTATTGAATGTAAAACCATCCAGAATTATGATGAACTATTTTATCTTTTTAAAACTATGTACAGGTAGGCCTCGATTAGTGCGAGTTCGAATAACGCGATTTCGATTAGTGCGACTTATAAAATTGATACCGTTTTTCAGTTAGTGCGAGCAAATATTCGATTAGTGCGAGTTGTAAGCATAGACTAGTCTTACTAACAAAGCTCCTTTTATGATGTCAAATTAACAAATTACCGTTAATTTTCGGTTAGTAAAACCG
>AYEL01075215.1:0-25251 GCA_000484575.1 Olivierus martensii | reverse complement strand
ATGTACAGTCTATGACAGAAAGGTTTTGACATCTACCGTAGGGGCTGTATTAGAGGAAGTAGTTTCGATTGTAAAGTCTGGAAAATTTCTGCACAGCAGCTTGTAATGAAGTAGACCGTTCTTACCGCTGTAGAAATAGGGGTCGGGAATATTTCACAGAAGGGAGAATTTCTATGACGTACTTGACATGAGTAATGCGATCTGTATTCGAAGAATTTCTATGTCATACTTGACATGAGTAATGCGATCTGTATTCTTCTTTCACTTTCCATTTTATTAATCATAGAAGACAATTTTAATTTTTATTATGCTCTTTACAAGTTATAGAAACTCAGTATTGAAATTAATGTCAATATATTGATAGTTTAGATCAGGGGTCGGCAAACTGCGGCTCCCGAGCCACATGCGGCCCTTTGGTATAGGTAGCTCTGAAGTAAAATTGAAGATGAAAATAAAACTATTATAGTTTCATTTATAAAATTTTCAGGAATTTTATTCATATAATGGCGATTTCATTTGTTTTATACGTCTCGCAAAACTTGGTGTCATTAAGATGCGCGAAGCTGATGTCAGGGAGGGGAAAGCGAATGTGGAGAGGTAAACAGAAGGAATGGAGGGGATTGAGCACATGGTAGGCAGGGCAGCCAAAGAAAGTAATAAGTGAGCGTCTTGCCCATTGGGGTCCTCTATTGGGCAAGACGAAATGTGAAAGCGGGAATCTAGAGGAAACACGTTTTTTGTATAGTGTAATTGCGCAAAATATATTTATGGCTCTTGAATAATTTTTAAATTGTTGTGAGGGACAGATTTGGCTCTTCCGTCTGAAAAGTTTGCCGACCCTTGGTTTAGATAATTGTATAATGTTTTGTTTTTTGTTCTGTGAATATAAAAATGAAAATTTCTAAGTTCAAAAATTTTATTTCGATATGATTTTTTCATATAAAATTTGTTTTTAATTACAAGATAAAAAAATACGTGGTTCTCAACCGCTGTGCCGCGGCACACTAGTGTGCTGCCAAACCTTTGACGGTGTGCCGCGAAAAATTAAGAATGAATTGTATGTATATAATTGCATAAATCATATAATTAATAGTGAAACGTGGTTGGCTGAATATTTTTTTTGCAGTCGAACCACTGTACTGATTCCTATAAATAGAATATCAATAGAAAAAGGCTAATCCTCGAATTTCTGCGACAGCCAAAATTTTTGCCGTTGTTCATAATTTTAAAATTAAGGAATAAAAATTAAATTAAAATTATAGTTTTGTCTAAAAAGACAAAATCAGCAGGTAGCGCTATAACTTAATAAGGGCCGCCATTTAATGATCCCGTGTACGAGTATGTCTGTAATCTGAATGTAATAAATAAGAATAAATATAATAATCTGCCAATAAAAGTTCGTTGTTAAATCTAAAATATTATTTAAAATATTTAGGTGTGCCGCCAAATTTTAAAAAATTAAAATATGTTCCTCAACAGAAAAAAGGTTGAGAACCACTGCGTTAAACACTCAAAAGTTCGTTTATTTTAAGTATTTTCAGGTATGCATATAATAAAAATATGAAACTGTATAATACATAACATATTATTTAATGGGCAAAGCCTAGAGCTTTGGTGGAGTTGAAAACAATTTTTTTTATAACTTGCTATTCTTCGAATTCTTAATATTGAAATATATTGCTGTAAAACATTATTATACGCTAGGTAATGGTTATAGAATAGCTAGAGAGAGTTGCCTTTAAAATGTTTACAGATTCAGATTATGAAGGATGCATGTGGATTACACCCTATTAGCTATGATAACTTTGCTGCCTTCAGCACTTATCATTACATGCATTTAACGTCGATATTATTAAGAAGATCAATCGTGAATGATCTGGTGATTTTAGGGTGATATGTGATCAATCGTGGATGACCTGGTGATTTTTTAGGTGATACGCTCCCCCATAAGAAGATCAATTGTGGATGACCTGGTGATTTTTTAGGTGATACACTCCCCCCTCTCTTCGTGCTGCTTTAGAATGTCGTAAACTGTTTGCCTACTTATTTGTAATAAATTCGCTATGTCTTTCACAGGTATTCCGTTGTTCCTATAGTGAATGATAAGCAACCTAGAACTGCGCAGACTCCCGGACGGAGACGGACGGAAACGGACTGTAGTGGGAACCGACCTTTAGACGTAGTAAGTGGCATTTGAAATACTTCGCACTCAACTTGAACAACCTACTTCATGCCTTTAAATACGGAATTAAACGACACTTCGGCATGCAACGCATCTTATTACTTAATAATTCAGTTATTGTTAGTAAAGTTACGATCTTAATTCATTTCATTAATATTTTTTACGCTATTTAATGTATTAATAAAAGTTAAGAGCAAAACATAGTAAACGAAATTGATTTTTTCATATAAACGCTTAAATATGCAATATTCCTTCCATTCCCCGTTGCTAATCAACCGATGGAATGGTTACATCCATCTTGCAGCCTATGACGATCAACAACTGCAGTAATGACTCAATCACTTTTTGCGTATTGTACGAAAGCCGAACCTTTTCCGCTGCTGTCAAATCTTTTCTGTCATAGACTGTACATGGGTTGGAAATTTAATAGTGATCACAGTAATACTGGAGGGATGTGCGATCTTGAACCTTCCTCTCCCCTCACTGTAAGAGATATTGCCTTTTCACGTACGTCCCATTCATATTAATGTCACACAATCTATGGAAAGCAGAAGGTCCCAATTACCATACAGTACGGTAAGGAAGTGGATGAATGCATTCAAGTGAGAACGTGAGAGACGAGCCTAGGCCTGGAAGACCCGCCGTTTTAGATGCACAAGTACCGAACGGACAAACTGTAAATGCTGCATACTGCAAAAATTTCGTGCAACACTACCTGCCTGAAGTCCTGCGGAGGGAACGGCGTCACTTTCTGATTACTCCAGTCATTATCCTCCATGACAACATCCTATTATTGTCTGCACACACTACACTGCTCACAAGATAGGGTTTGAAGTGCTGTACCATCTACATACTTTCCGCATCTTATCTTCTGTGACTGATTTATTTCCTAAATTCAAGGAATCCCTATGAGACATTCGTTTCCACACAGTTCCTGACATTATGCGTGCTGTCTACCATTCCATCCCTGACATAAACACATTTAGGGCTATTAAAGGCATTATGAAGTTATCACAACAATGGAAAAAATTCATGGACAATGCTGGAAACTATATTGAGGTACCATTCCATCCCTGACATAAACACATTTAGGGCTATTAAAGGCATTATGAAGTTATCATAACAATGGAAAAAATTCATGGACAATGCTGGAAACTATATTAACTATAAAAGTGAATCTGTGTACGCCTTTCCTGTGCTAACCTGTACCATTGTAATCACTATTAAATTCCCAACCTTCATATTCATTAATATGATTATTTTTCAGTATACTCACATTAGTATAAATTGTATATATTTAGAATGCTTCAAAATGTAAGTCGATTTAAAAGTAGACTAAACATCAATTGCATCATTTTAGTAAGTTTAAAGTTTTACTAACACATTTTTTTTTTTTTGGTTCGTGTAAACATTAAAGTGTTATCAAGACGTCCACATTGATGTTAATTACAACATCTGTTATCATGTCATTATCAATATATCTGACGTAGCATATAGTGATAACGATAATAAACACGTAAATAAATATGATAATTCTATGATATATATTGGTTTTATTTCCGCTAACGTATTCGAAATTATTTATTTTTGGAAATTTATAGATATAAATTTACGTTTGCATAAGCTATAACTGTATTCTTTATAATCAAAATTTTAAAATAATATATTTATTATATGTTTATGCAATCATAATATATTTCAGAAAATTAATCGAGAAGACTATACTATAATTAAGTGATAACAAAACATTAAAACTTTAAAATTTAAATTTTACAAGTCATATTATTATTGATATAATGCAGTACTTTCTTTATTATATCCAGCAGAAAAAACTTCAATTGGTTAGTATATATTAAATATATATATTCGATGCTTGGTGTCTGTCTGTTCCTCTTAGGCTCCCGCACTCTTTGACCTGTAAGATCAAACTTCTCATAGCGACTTCCCTTGATTTCCTTAATAACAGCGTCAATTGAATGGCAGCATGGTAAAGTTATGTTTTGCCACGCTGGAGGATACGGGTTCAAATCTGGGTCTCACATTTCCAGTTTTTCAAGCGTGACTCGTTGAACTCTATCTTTTAACTTTCTGGTTGACCCCACCATGGGTGTTGGCCAGCCTGTGATTTACTTTAAAAGTGGTCGCTGCCAGATAATATATATTTTTTCTGAGATATAGCGGCTTAACTAAAAATAATCTTATCTAACCTGGGAAAATAACTTACATAGATTAACTTGGATCAATATCAGGAAGTTAGGTCACTTTGGGATAACAACCATAATATATATATAAATCCTGAGATTTAGATATTTATTTTGGTTACTATCTGATTATGACGTCCTCCGAATTCATTTTGGATTCTTTGGATGGCAGGCAATCATATATTTTGATTGTCTGGCATCCAAAAGTGCACCACTCCCTGGGGAGGTATGTCAATATCTCATTTTCAGGTAACAATTGATGAAGTCACAAGCATTACTGGTGTTCGAGTCACAATGAAAAAAATACAAAAGTGCACCACTCCCTGGGGAGGTATGTCAATATCTCATTTTCAGGTAACAATTGATCAAGTCACAAGCATTACTGGTGTTCGAGTCACAATGACAATAATGGGTACCATCACGATGGCGTTTCATCATCGAACTGATGCTATCATGCCATAATACACTGATTAAACCAATCTTAAAATTGGAAACAAAAACCAATGGATTCCAAATGCTGTAATAAATGAATTATATGGTAAAATGATATTCGACATCGCTCATTATCAATTTACACTGCATAATATATGTAAATTTACTTATATTAAATAAAAAAATTTTTAGTTACTTGTCAAAGTGCCGATACCATGACGGCATAAGGGTTTTCACATAAATTGTATTATGTGAAATTCCTAAGCAATCCCAGGTACCCTGGCTAATATTTTAATATTAGATAAGCAGTTGGCATCATACAAACTTAACATGTGAAAACTAAGAGAATATTATATGATATTCTATATGGGATGGATTCTGCTTTTCACGGAATTGCTAAATGTGATGCCATTCGATAGCTCTCATCAAACTGGTGAAAAATTATAATAGAACCTTAGGCGAAAGAGGCACCGATTAGAAGATATTCCGAAAAATTTACCTCAGAATGGGGTAAACGAACCAAGTACCGGTGCCATATTGAACGAGAAGTAAAACATCAAGTGATTATTATCATCGTAATGACGAAAAACTTCTATGGTTTTACATCTTGTTTTAAACGCCAAAAATACGCCGGTAATTATTCTTATGATTACGCAGGTTATGATTTTATGCTGAAATCCATAAATTACTTATGTAATTTATGGATTTATATATTATAAAATATATGTGTTAATATATAATACCGGGTGGTTATAAAATAAGTATCTGTATTTGGAGCTGTCTGTAGCTGGAAGGAATAATCCGAATGAAACCGAAATCGGTACACTTACTAATCGAGAAGGGGGAAGAAGAATGGAATAAAAAAAATTAGTCGCAACAATTGCCGACAGATGGTGCTTTTGAATGTAATGTGTAATACAACAACAAAGAATTAAAACGTAAAACCGGATGGCATACCTAATTTATTGAAAAATGTTTCAGATAATGTGATTACGCTTGCGCATGGCAGTGCTGATCAAGTTCAGGTTCCACAGGCCATTGAGCTGGAGGACACAATCCAAGCGGTGCACGACGTGCTCAACTGCGGAATGCAATGATCAGGAGTGATGTTTCGCACATGTTGTGTTATGCAATGTTTTTGGGTCATTTTGGTTTGCGATGCCTCCACGGTACACATTAGATTTTAAGTACCCCAAAGCCAAAAATCGCATGGCGTCAGATCAGGGGGTTGAGGAGGCCACCCCATACAATAATACGAAAATTTTTTTTTATTCCATTCTTCTTCCCCCTTCTTAATTAGTAAGCGTACCGATTTCGGTTTCATTCGGATTATTCCTTCCAGCTACAGACAGCTCCAAATACAAATACTTATTTTATAACCACCCTGTATATGTTTGCAAGTTTCATGTTGTGGATCCTGAAAATATAAAATTTTCAGGATCTACAACATGAAACTTGCCAGCTACAAATTGAAACTTACTAATATGAAATACAGCATCAAGTATTCTTCAATTATATAAAAGAACTATACTAGGGTATTACATATTTATATTCTTTTCTATACCACATTACTTGTCAAACTTTATGCTGATAAAATATATACTATATGATGTGCTTTACTTCATTGTTATTCACCAGATTGGACAGAAGAATTGTGCAGACTCTACACCAGCTTTTCAAATTTGGTAATTTTTATTCCTGTCTTGATGATCTTCGTGTTATATTATATTGGTTTCCACCATTCCAATCTGACAGAACGTAAGTCTGTCAACGTAAATTCTGTGTGTATTCGCAACATTTTAATTTATCAGCCACGCATTATGAAGAATATTTTTCGTGCCAGTCGGTTATGTTCTTTTTCTTCTGTGTTTTTGCCAGATTGTACAGAAAAACTGTGCAGGCGCTATAATTTGTGTATATTTTTGTCTCTCCTATTTTCAACCATTTTCATCGCCACATTGTACAGATGGACTGTGCATGCAAAAAGAAATTATAATTCTCTTATTAATATTCATTCCAAAATATGTATTTATTTGTATATATATTTATATATTGTAAATATGTTATTTTTTATTTTTTTTAATAAAATTGTTGGCTGCTTCTTTCTTTTTTCTGCTAATGACCTGTCACATTATCTCTTGACAGGAATCTTTAAATCATTCCTTTACTTTCCTATCATCTTCTAGCTTCATTCTTCATTCTTCCCAGGCCAAACCAATGAGTAGTGCCTTCTATTTCTATTTCCAACAATATATGTTTGCATCAAGATATATAATTACGACATCTTGAAAATGTTCTTGCCAAGGAGTGTGAATATAGTTCTTGCAACACTTTCAAGATGTATTACAGTAAACTCCCTTATAACGCGCTTTCCTATAACACGAATTCGTGTAATTATACATCTTGAAACTGTCGCGCAAGACACTATTATCCTTTCAAGATGGCGTCGCGCACAGGTATTGTTACTTTGTTGTGATAAGTACTTTTCCAGATAGCTATTTATCAGTTCCGTTTTCGCAATTGATTTATATTCCGATTTTCTACTAGTAATATGACAAAAAATATTATGCAAAAACTCGGATTCCGTGAAAAACAGAATCTTGCCCCTTTATGTTGTGGAAAATTGTCTTGACTTTGCTATTTTTTGCTAAACTTTTGAAAAATTCTTCATAAACAAATTTTGCATAATATTCTCGATATAAAAAATATAATATCTATTGATATTGAATTCATTTAACGGTTTTCTCTCTGCTTTTTAGGCAGATTTTTAATGTTTCTTAAAATATTGTAACAAAATTTTCCATAATTTTTTTTCAGATCAACGAATTCTCCAAACTTGGATTGTTTCTAAAGTTTCAAACGCCTTTAAACAAATTATGGTCAATTATAAATTTCCCAAAGCAATTCTTCTATATAGGTGTATATAAATGGTTAACTTTATAGTTCCGAATATTTATATATTTATAAGAAAAACCAAAAGCACATTCAACAGCACAAAAATAAACTTTAAAAGATCTGTAATTTTCATTTAAAATTAAATTATTCATTTCCTTTTCAATATTTATTTGAAGTATCAGAATTTTCAGTTGTAAAGTATAACGCTCATTTTACAAAAGATAGATAGATAATTTCTTAATCCAGGACATAATCTTTATTTTCTATTGATTTTTTAATACTATAGAATATTTACTAATAAGTCAATATAGACGTTCCTCTAGTTACGAACATAATTCGTACGTAAGTTTCGTTCGTAAATCGGGTTGTTTGTAATTCAAATAATACTGTTATTTTGGCTCCGGATAACTTTATATACAGTATATTGTAATATAGTTCACAATTGGATCAATTAAAAGTTTCTTATTTAACAGATTTTAATGAAATGTTCCGAATATAAAGTGAGGAATTTTTGGTGTAATCCTGCCATCTTGAAATATTCCCGTAATATAATTTTACATTTTGTTGGTTTCTACAGTAATTTGCCATCGTATTACTTAAAACTATTGAAGAGTTTTTGAATTTTCGTGAAATTTGAAAATGAAATTTCACGTTCATAAGTACGAATGTTCGTAACTAGAGGAGCGCCTGCACATAATTTAATATCCAAGGTTAAGCTATAAGAAAGATTTAGCTATCATTTTTCTACTAAATTATTTTTAAATTTGATAAGAAAGTATTATTTATCAAATCTTAACATCCAAAATAGCATAACATCTGATATAGTTGATCATTCTTGGCGATAATTTTTTGTAGTGTATATTAATACTTTTGAAGGCAGCTATTAATGCCTACCTTATAAAAAATAAATACATGATTTATATTATTATTTTTTACTTAATAAATATTCGAAAGAATATCTCCTATTGTTTATTACTATTGAATAACAATCGAAATCATCTGCCAACGGAGAGCGCGTTGCGTCGCAAACAGGTCGCGAACTACATTCAATGCCGCCTGAACAGCTGCATCGAAACTACCGGATTGTTTGCTGAGAGTCACGTCGTGTCGCGTCGCTAACCTTAACATGAACTTAAATATTTTAACTGAATGATGAAATGATGACAGTCAGTGAGAGCGAATCTTTAATTTCTGTAATGTGCACAAGTTTTTTAATTAAATGAATCTTTAATACAGCGAAATATTCGATTCGCACTGTTAAACATCAGTCGGTGGGAGGCGAACTTTGTTTTTAAGGCGCTGCAAAGTTGTAGTTTGCAATGCGACGCGCCTAATTCCGACAACTACGTTCAGTTCTTATCTGAGGTTGATTATTGAAAAAAATAGAGACAAAGATTTTCAGTTAAAACATTATTAATGTTGTTCAGGCAGCGCTGTTGATGTAGTTCGCAACGCAACGCGTTCTCCGCGTGTAGATTATTATCCTTCAAGGTAAACTAATACTTTTCTTTAACTGAGAACGATGTTGTAGATTTTTATTTGTGCATTAAATAGTATATTGTACATGATATTTGATAGAACTAGTTTAATTTCTTAGAATTTGTCGAAAAAATTCGCTTGCTTTATAGGCTATTTAAAACAGTTGTCATCCATATTTAATGAATAAAAACATTAAGAACAATATAATAATATAATGATCGTTTAATATATATCATAAAATACGATAATCTCAAGTTCACGTCTCTATGAAGCTAACATGATTTTATTGCTGTTAGGTAGCGATAACCGCATAAAATACAGTATGTACTCGGATGCGTTTATAATAAAATAATAAATTAAATTTTATATTAATATTTTCATTGCGACGTAAAAAAATTATTTAATTTTCCTATTAAAATCATATAATTTTCGGCATAAATCTCGAAGTTTATTGGGAACAGCGAATTTATTTTCAGTCATTAATGACAGATGGAGCTGTTCGAAAATGAAAAACTTTAGAATCATCGTCAATGCAACTTAAGATAGCAGCTGTGTGAGTGGAAGTGGGTTTTTTTCTATCTTTAAATATTTAAATATCGAGCATCATGAAGCCAGAAGAGTACAGTCAGTGTCGAAAAATAGTAATAATGCTGATAGGATTAATAGAGACTTTGTTATTCAGCGGTGTGCTCTTCGGGTGGGCAGACTTGGTGTACTTGATGAAATCGGAGGGGGTTTTCTCTTCACGCTGTCATCAGGTAAGAGTAATAGTTCTTTACTTTAAAAGCATAAACGTTATTTAAGCAGTTCTTGATGCACACTGTTCACTTTCAGCTATAATTATTTTTTACCCATTAAAATATGTACAGTACAACAAAATCTTATCTGTTATGTAGTTTATTCGCGACCACTTAATGACATTTTTTCCATCTCTATAAAAATAAATTATAATTATTTTGCGTATAAAAACTTATTTAATTTTGAAATAAATTGAAAGGCATCATAAAGTGGTCTAAGTTTTCGCTAATTGCTACCAACAGGATGTATTGTTTACGATAAACTTCATCAGGATGTCGAGTTGCCCGACTTAATCAGGTACCGGTTGTTCCTTTTTCTCACATGTTAGGAAGTAAAACGTCATTTATAGAACTTAATAATTTTTTTTTATTTTTCAATACTCCTGTTTAAGTAACAATAAAAATTTGAATTATTGTCTTAAGATTGTATATTATATATATTTTACTTTTTAAATCTTTATTATTTCTCTAGAAAAGAGTTTGATGAGTGATGTAATAGATTTTTGTGATGTAAATGCTTCAGCTTATTATATAAAAACTCAGCAGGGAAGTTTTTCAATAAATTGGAATAATTCCCTGCTGTTCAACAATTATTTCCTTGGGAAAACATATCACCTGCGTTAAATCAAACATCCGTTACACGATAATAATTCTATAAAGTAATATTTATTTTGCTAGAAAACAAAACGAGACACTCCTATCAAACTGAATTTAATTTTATACAAATTTTCTAACAATAGATGCAAAAACTAGTCTTCAAAATTTATCGCCACTGTTTTGAGTTTAATAAGTTCATTATACACAAATATAGTAATTATAATTTTATTTTAATCCAAAATTTTCCCTTTAAATATTCTTCATTGTTAAGAAATCTAAAAATGATCATAATAATCACAATAAATTATTATAATCATAATTATTTTAAATGGGATATAATGAGATTTTAAGAAAAAAAAAAATTGAAAATTAATAACGTACAATAAAAATTTAATAGTATGATATAAAACATTAAATTTAATGACTTGTTTAAAATTTATACTTTATTCATAATTTTCAGAATTTAAGGTCTCGTTTCGAATTTATAAAATGTGCTCTTCATCGCAATATAATTGGTGTGCAATAAAAATATTCTTTTTGGTTTTTATTTTTGAAGTAAATATCGGAATAAAAAAAAATATTTAGAAATTTATGTAAAAATTAGATGAACTGATGAAAATAAGAAGGATTGTATGTTGGAAATAATACAAAGTATTATAGTACTTTAAAGAATTAATTAATCACTGCATTTCTGAACTTATTTTTTTGTATTGAGCACAGAGGTGGGATTAAAATGCATATAAAAATGATCTTCAGAGGCATAACGTGTGTATTAAATATCATAAAAATCTATTAAATAATTTTTAGTTTTCTCTATAATAACTATTGAAGTTTGAATGTTCGCCATTCTTAAATGGTGAAGATGAAGGTTGATGTGTCAAGAAAATTTCAACGAAAATTTCTTGTTGTATGTAATTAAACTCCAATAAGTAATATTAGATATATTAAGAGAGCAAAGCGTAAGTTTGAATGTGCTCCATTTTTAAATGATTATAACTAGACAGTTAAGGGATTTGGAAGTGATCTTTGATGAAAAAAATTATCAAATTTCATGAAAACCTAACAGACGTATAACGGCATAATGTTTTTATAAGTCTAAATATAGAATAAATTTATTATTGCTTGAAATTTTTATTTTTTTCTTAAAATTATCTTTTAGTATCGTTGTTTGCTTTTTTTTATGTAAACAGTATTTTTTGAGATGGAAATAATTACGTAACTATGATTAAATAAAATAGATAACCTTTATCTTTAATCGTTATTATGCAATTATTTCTTTTAGTACGAAATTCTTAAATTGAAAATTTCACGTTAGAAATTCAAATAATTCATATAAAATAATAGAATAATAATGTAGTGTGTTTGCAATGTGATTTTTGCTTGGAAACTTTTGTGTATAAATATTTTTATGCAACATATCTTACTGTTTGTTGCTCTTAATAAAAATGATTTGTATTTAAAGCTAGAACTTTTATCGATTTTTATATACCTGTATATTTAAATTTGATGATAAAAATTGGAATTAGAATCCTTGTGTTGCATTTTTATTGTTGCTCTTAATAAAAATGATTTGTATTTAAAGCTAGAACTTTTATCGATTTTTATATATATTTAAATTTGATGATAAAAATTGGAATTAGAATCCTTATGCGTTGCATTTTTATTGTGTTATTTTTCATAGTTTTGTGCTTTAAAATAATTTAAATAAATGGGAAATTATAAATAAAACTTATACACGTAAAATTTTATGCAAATATTTGCATAAAATATTATCTGATAGCAACAAATAAATTCAAGATAATAAAACAGAGGAATTTGTCACTATATGTTTCGATTTTTAAAAATCGTTAAGGATTTTATCACTTAATGCTACATTTAACATTAGCATTTTAAATATTGAATTATTTATCGGACAAAAATATGGTTGAGGACAAAAGAATGTGCAACGTTATTTTTTTAAAGCATTTTTTAAATGCGAAACTAGCTAAATCTGTATGTTACGTAGTTTTTAAATTTTTGTCCATTGTTTAAAATGTATAACAACAAACTAAATATTTTTAAATTACAATAGGCATCCAAATTAATTCCTATTAATTTGGAAGTGGGAATTAAATTATCGATGTTTTTGATTTTCAATATTTGACAGATTTTTAAAGCCTCGCATTGTTATATCTTATATAATCTTATATATTCTTATATCTTATATTATATTTAATCTTATATAGCGATCAAAATTAAAACTACAAATATTATACTGTAATTTTTTCTACAAATAACTTTCATGTTTCATTTTTCAATAAATAATAGAACATTTGAATATATGTTTTGTGTGCACTTTATTTATTTTTAATATTAAATGTATATTGTCCATAATTCGTTTTTTCCGAGTATTTTGCAGTTTATCTGGGAAATCAATTTCCCAATTACTCCGATTATCGGAAGTCTACTATACAGTATATTTCTGCATATAATTCTAATCGGAATTTTCAAAAAGAATTTCTCTTTCAGGAGGTTTTTAGATTTTTTTATCAGTTTAGAAATAAAAATTGGCCTATTTCAAACTTATTATACTTGTTTTATTATTGATATACCGTACAGAATACGAATTTTAGTAGACCGTCTTTGCAAAGAATTTTTGATTAGATGGCGACGAACTGAAAAATTAAATTTTCAAGAATTTGTTTTTAATATTCTCTGTCTCAGATTTAAAACTTTTCCACATAGAGACTGGAAATCTCCAAATCAAGAATATGACAAACTCCGTAATTAATTTGCATTCAGGAAAAGTTATTGAAAAGCGTGATATTTCTTCTCATTTTGACAGATTATAGACTCATTTTGACATTTCTTTTATTGCAGTTAATGATACTCATACTGATTATTTTCAAAAGATTAGTTTGCTATTGAGCTATAACATATGTAAGTTTTATTTAAATCGGATAATATTTAACGAATTATCGTACCGACTGACGAATGGATAAACAAAATTCATATATCCTTTCATTTTCAATAGATAGGATGAATCGATTCTGAGAATCGATAATGTTCTAATCTAGAAGCTATTCGTGATTAATAATCTCTGGAAACATGTTTTCTCATTTTAAACCATTTTCTGATTCTTTTCATTGTAAAATGAAATAAAATATGAATTAGGTTTTTTCCTATATTAACTTTTCCACCTGTGAGAATTATTAAGATTGTGAATTAGATTCGTTCAGTTGCTGTTAACCGTCAGATGATAATTACAGGATAACTCGAAGACCAATTTTTTTATCGTTAAAATCTGATCATGATGCATCAGTGATTAGTATTTCGGCATTTCCATGATTTTCCCATATTTTAAAATGTCGAAAAATCGAATAACAAAAAGGGTCATTTTGAGCGATTTCTCGATTCCTGCTTAACTTTTGACAGATCGTTTTTAATTCTTTTCTTAACCAATTGCCATTTTTGTGGCATTTTTACAACACTTTTTATACTTTCTTCTTATTACGAGTACATTGTTAAAAAGTAAAACATGCAAATCTTTAACATTCTAAATATGTAATTTAAATATATCTTTCAAGCTGAGTTTAACTTAAAAATCATAATGAATTCAGGATTTCTGTGTATTGATTAAAATAATGATGCTGATATTGGAAACTCAGTTATTTTCCATAGAAAATGCTTGCCAACATAGAATGATGATGATTTTAAATTCCTGATATCGATTGCTAGTATAGATATAATAAGTTAATGGTATATTAGATTATAATACAATTTTAGTGATATTTAAAAGTAATTTTTACATTAATAATTTTATAAAAATTACTATATCTGACTATAAACTGCGTTTAAGGAAATTAATTTGACTGATGTACTAACTTTTATTTAAAATTTTTATTTTTAGGAATTTCCAAGGAAAATTGCATACACTAGAAACAGAACAAGAATATGTCAGGAGCAAGATAATTTATTTGATTTAGCTTTTACTCTTGTAACTTTTTCAAAAGGTTCCACTTCCATTCTAGTTGCATTGTTGTTAGATCATTTTGGTTTACAAATATCAAGGCTGCTTGCGAAGTAAGTGTATATTTATGTAATTTAATTTTGTCAAATTAATTGATTTGTTTTTCTATTTTAGTTTGCAGGTAACAGCTGGATGGTATTTGATTGGTTACTCAGCCAAATGTAAGATTTTTTTTTAAATTTTCTTTTAGAGACTTTGCAATATGATGCCATTTACAAAATCAGGAAAACTCAAATTGTTAAATTTACATAGATACTAAAAGTATTTTTACATGAAAAAAATGCCAAAAATCCTATATGCCACTAATAATATCTTCAGAATATTGACTCAAAGTACAAGAAATACAAAGAATATTTTGCATTGTATTATTGAAGACTGTAATTTTAAATAGTTTCTAAATACTGATATTGCAATCTATACTTCTCTTAATTACAAAATGATTTCCATTTTTAGTTTACAAAGGAAAATGAAATCTATAAGATTACCATATGTTGTTGCTGTCTGTTCTTTATTAATAACATTGAATTAATCAGTGAATACTTATGAAATTTGATATTTTGCTGTTGAAACTAAGTATGATCCTCTAAATTCAATTATTTAAAACTTCACACATTCAAACATTAGAAATATTCCCTTAATAGTTCTTGAACTAATGGAATATTATGAAAACACTTGTTGAAGATCTTTATGAAATATCAGCAATCATCTATCTTCAATCATTTTAAGAATGACATTCAAAGTTTAAAGATTTTCTTGTGATAAATATGGATCTGTTTTGATAGATTTTAAAGACATTCAACATTGCAATGTAATTTAAGATTATTTTGATGACATTTTAATCCCTACTGGTTAATTATTCCAAAGCAGAAGATATATCTGAGAAGTAACTTATTTCCAGAATTATTTAATTCACCTGATATTTGGCATTCTCCAAACAATAAACTTTCAAACTATCCAATAAATAGTTTTACCAAAATAAATTTCAATAATGATCAAATAAGAAAATTTATATTATTAAATATAAATACAATGTTTGTTTATAAACTCAATTTTTTTTTTTTCTAGCAAATCCATATCTTTTATATCCTGGATGCTTATTACTTGGACTTGGAGGAAGCCAAATTCGAATGAATAACTTTTTAGTAAGTTGATCTGTTTGTTTAAGAATTATTTGAAGCATGGCTTTTAAACTGAATTTTAGCATAAAGATCATTATATTTGTTAACATCAATACAGATCAATAATTATAAAGCCTTAATTTATCAAGTTTTATTAATTATATATTTAATATATAGTATGTGATTCTTAATTTTATTTACCTATTAGTATCCTAAGTTAATTATTATTCTAAATTATGTAAGTTATAATTATGAATTAATTTTCTACTTAGTATTGAAATATTTAAAAATATAATTTAATTAAAATAGATTGCAAATTTATTTCCAAATCATAAATCATCAATTATTTCTCTCTACAATGGTGCATTCTGTGCTTCTGCAGCAATATTCCTCTTAGTAAAGGTAAAGTATTCTCTCAGAATATTTAAAAATACACTATTTTTACAATCTTAATTTAAAAAATCATTTATTATGCAAATATTTCAATTTATTACTTAAAAATTTAAGTATAATTAGTAATAATATGCATACAAAATTGTGATATAAATTTTATTTTGATCTTCATGTCATAGTAAATACAATATCTATTAAGATAAAATTTAACTTTTATTGTAATCATTTAATGACTGACTTTTGATGTATTATCCCATATTTACAATAATAACTATGCATTGTATATAGTAAAACTTTGCTAATTCAGATTAAGAGGAAGGAATAATCTGAGCTATAAAATGTGTTTTCATGTAGTATCAAATAATCTTATTCCATTTACATATTTATAAATTGGGTCTACGTTCTGGTATATTGAATCATGCATTATCACACAATTCTTTTTAATATTATTTTGCTAAAATTTATATTCACTAGGAAGTGTTAAATTTTTATAAGGAAATTTTTAACTTTTTGATATTGGATTGCTTACCAAGTTAAATTAAATAATTTAAAGAATGTTGTTAAATATTAAAATATTACTTCTGTTTTGTAAATTGTTGCTGTTTATTTTCAAGTCCTTAAAAATTTCTTACTAGATGACTTAAAAGATTAGGAAATCAAAATTGTCATCGCATAACGAATGAAAGCTTTGCACTAGCCTGTTATAAACTTTGATGGAATGCATAGTGTTCATCAAAGTTACTTTACTAAAGTCTTAGATAATCCGAAAATAATCGCTATTAATTTATGTAGTCAGAATTTCAGAGATCATACAAAATTCAAGCGAAATATCGTAGTTTTTCTGCATCTGCATCTTTGATTATAAATATTTTTGACGAAACGAAATAAAAATATGTAGGGTGTTCCTGAAACGTCTAGCTAAATTTAAATCATAGATGTTACTCAACAAAACAAAGCAAAATTCTGTATAAACATGGGTCTAGAAATATCTGTTTTGAGATAACATAGGGTTAAATGATAAAATTAAGAATTTTTAAAAATAATATATATTTAAAATGATTTTAAGAGAATTATTAAACCATATCGTTTTTGTAAGAATTAAATGCTTAAGAATCTATTTTATTTTTTGAAATTGTTAAATCACACGATATCGGGTACTCTAGGTAGTAATAAATTTTAAATTGCTTTAAATTATATACTTTATAGATAAGATTGTACAACGAACTATGCAGACTTATCATTCCACTATATAATTCATTTATTAGAGCAGGGGTCAGCAAACTTTTTTTTTGTAAAGGGCTAAATAGTAAATATTTTAGTTTCCACGGGCCAAGGGGGGCACTATATTTCTGTAGATAGGCCTACTTAAATAACAAGCAAAATACGAGTCTACTTTTCTTTTCTCGCTTTGACAGTGACATGTTGGATATATAAGATATGCACGGGTCATAAAACGAGAACGATACAGAGAACTATTATAGATTCACGATAGAACAGCACGAGAATAGTGATACATGTGATACTATAAATTCTGCCTAATTGTAACTGCGACTGCGTGGAGTAACAGACGCCACCAAGAGCGTGCAAATGAGAAGCTATAGGAGCGCCATATGCGGTCTTTCACGAAACTCCGCAATTTGGCTGTCAGCCATTATAGCGGGTATTTGAAATTTTAAAAAATTTTAAATTGTAAAATACATTCTTATCTCGTGCGCCATACAAAAAGAAGCGACAGGCCAGACTTGACCCGCGGGCCATAGTTTGCCGACACCTGTGTTTGAGCACTTGGAATTCATTTGTTTTCGTATACAACTGTAACGTTGATTTAACTAGCGCATGACGTCACTATAGCGTAATCATTGTGATGTCATTATGACGTCATACATCAATGATGTTTGAGACTTCCATTGTTACATCAGTGATTATTTGAATGGAACTATGACATCGTCTGAATTCAAACAAAAGTCAAGGATTTAAAAGGCACACACTTATACCTGTTACAGACTAGACCGCATAAAGTACTTTAAGGTCGAATTTAACGGAATAATGCTTTCCAGACACGAAATATTAAATTACGTTAAGAGTTAAAGTACTTTAAGTTAACGAATGTCTCTTAACGTACTTTAGAGGCATAAAGTACCTTTAGTATTCAATAGCTAAGATGGCGGTGCGCAGACCAAGAAAAATTTTCGGTTCAAGACTTTTAGGTTCTGCGCATTTAATGCTATGAATAATAAAAAGCTCTTATTTTATTAATTTCTTTCGTGTTTTAAGTCAGATAGATTATACGAATCTTAAGAAAAGTAATGATTTATAATTTTAATGTTTTTCTTCTTAATTAACTCTTTTTTTCTGTCGTAGTTTAGACAAAATAGTAGAAGCATGTTGTAAACGTAGGAGAAACTTAGAAATACTATTTAGAATTCCGAAAATACAACTTTCTTTAAAATAAACAAGAATAAAGTGTCATTAGGCTGCAATAGGCACAAAATTTGAACTTGATGGTAAGTTTCCCTAGATTAATATACAACGATATTGTAGATCGGTTATCTTATAGTTTAATGTAATCAAAGTTTTTGGTACGACAGGAGAAAAAATCCCAGCGGAATTTCGACCTCCCCTTTACCTTATCCCCTAATTAAACATTCCTGAGTTTATTGATGAAGATTCCATGTGGGACAGAAGTTCCATTCTCAAGTTATGGGGCTCCAAATTTGGGACTCAGAATCACGTTTTTTTATGATTTTCCGCAAAACTTTTATAGATAATAGGATATTTTAAAGGATTTTAGATGTATCTTATCATTCCGAATAGAATGCAATCAACTTAAATAAGCAATGACTTATTTTTACGAAGTTACGTGATTTTTCCCCCTACGGCGATATAAAATTTCCCACTAGATGGCGAATACTAACGAAAATTCCAAATACGTGTCTGAAATCAATCTTTAAAGTACTTTTATGTTAAAGTCCTTTAATGCTTAACGTAAAGTACTTTATGGTTTTGTGTCTGTAACAGGTATTAGTCTCATTAGAGATGTAATAAACTGTGCTTTGCAATCAATTGCTAACAAAACTATTAATCACAACAATGTGCAAGTTATTTTAATGCTTAACGTAAAGTACTTTATGTTTTTGTGTCTGTAGCAGGTATTAGTCTCATTAGAGATGTAATAAACTGTGTTTTGCAATCAATTGCTAACAAAACTATTAATCACAATAATGTGCAAGTTAATGGGACAATCTGAATGGCTGGAAGTAACCCATGATTTTACTGTTTTGCGGGGATTAAGTATAACAGTGGGTGATCGGTTAACGAACATAATCCGTTCAAAGACGATGTTCGCTATCCGAACTGTTCGTTAACCGATCATCGATTTACCATAGAATTTTATGAGAATTTGATTAATTCGTTCTGTAGAACCAAAAAATAAATAAATAAATTATATAATTTCTTACTACTGTTTGTTTATATGTAATCGCAATAATATACACATACACAGTCTTGCATTTTCATCTATTACGTTAATTTTCTGTTTGTGGAGAGTTAAAGAATATGTCCAATGTCGATTGCTTTTCTCTCTTCAGGATTTTTCGGAAGTAATTAATGCATTGTCGTTGTAGAGATCCTCAAGCCTTATTGATTTCAACCTGGTATAGGTGACATTCTAAGCCCAAAAAATTGTAAAATCTCTTTCTTACCTCCTTTAATAAATCTTTGATTTGTTTTAAGTTGTCTCCGATTTCATTTTAATCAGGAAAATCACTGTTCTCCATCCTTGCCCGTAAGTCCACGAATGCGCAAGGCTTAATATAGTAAAATAAACTGTGAAAATAAAGATTTGTATGATTTAACTGTTTAATATATTTTGCAAATGAAAAATTAATTTTAATATTTTTTTACAGTATATTTATCCTTTTGGTTTTGATATAAAGACATCATGTGTTTCATTAGCTGGATTATCAGGTTTGATGATTATCCCAACAATGTTTCTGTTTCCTACAAAGACATTTGAAACTTCAGTAAATGATAGTCCTGATTTATATGATAAAAGTGTTGGTGAACTTGTTAAATCTTCATCTGTTAATAGTGATAACATCAATCCATGTATTAACTCTACTGAAAGTAGTGTAGAGATATCAATAAATTGCACAAAGATAAAGGGTAGCAAATTATATTGATTACTTAAAAGATATTTACATAAATTTATATATCTAATATTTAAATTTTTAATATTTTAGATTATGGAAGCACAAGTGAAAATAAACCTCCAGAAGCACAATCTGAAAGCCAGTGTCAATCATTTTTAACATCAGACTATCTTCTTCATCTTCTTTGGTCCTGTGTATTAGGTTTAGCAATGGCTGTATATGGAGGAAGTTTTGAGCATTGGGTAGAAAGTATTACAAATGATGACATAATTGGTGATTATTGAAATGTTAATAGACAAGCTTTACAAGATTATTCTTAAAATTACAACGTTTAAATAATTTATTTTTTTAGTCAGTAATATGGTAGAATGGTTCGGTTTTTGCCATATTCCAATGCTTCTAATAGCACCATTAGCAGGACTTTGGTTAGATTATGGTCTTAATGAAGCAAAGAAAGGTAATTTTTTTAATATAATATTCTACTTATATTTTAAATTAAGCAACAAATAAGTAAAGCTTTAAAATTATTTGAAGACTACATATTATTTATGTAATGCTACAATAGTCAATAAAATACGAAGGGAAATCCAAAAGTTCTTATGCTAGCCGTATTGTTTGTGTACTATAGATCTATAATTGTAAACAATTATGGGTTACTGTTTTACTAATACCCGTCTTTGTTAACTGAAGTTAGAAGCGTGATAGTAGGTGTCATATTGGACAAAACAATATTGAGCCGTGATACAAGGTGCTTCATCTCCAAGGAAAAACTGTACCAACAATCCACAAAGTGGTGTCAGCTGAGTATGGAGAAGAATATCCATCATGTGAATAAAACGGGAATTCAAATGTGGTTGCAGTGGAACTATGGATCATCTAAAATCAATTAAATCTTCAATTAAAATCATCTAAATCAATTAAAAATTAAATCTTCTCTTGGATCATCCTGTAGGGATGATCCAAGAGAAGATTTAATTTAAAAAAAAAATTGTGCTTAAAAAAAGTGAAATCGTTCAAGATCTTTTACTACGATTTTAAAACAAGTTTTCGTTATCAAGAAGAAAATCTAAAATAATATAAACAAATTTTATTTGTGGGTGTAAATCAAGAATTCCTTTGTCCCGTTTATTATTCAATATGATTTTGGATAGATTATTATTTTTATCAATTATAGGAAATGAACGGTTGTGATTTAGAGCATTTACAGGTGATATTGTACTAATTTCTTATGCGAGAATGGAATAGAAAGATTGGTAAAGGTGGTAATTTTTTCGTGAGAAATGGTTTCAGTAAATATGGCTTAAATGTAATGCAAATTGCATTATGCCCTGTAAAGAGAAATAAAAAAAATGTCAACTGTAATAAGCATGCTGCACGACTGATTATGTAAAATATCTGGGATGTATGATTGATTCCAAAGGGTGATTAAACTTTTATACAATAGTTATTGCGTTAAAAAATTATAAAATTTGGTTTATATAATTAGAGTAATAAAATGAAAAGTTTGGATAAATATAGCAGATTAATAATTGGTTTCAGGATATTTGATGCCACAAGTAGAACTAATTTTGTAAGGAACTGAAATTTAGCAATGATCATAAACGTCTTGTTTGTATATTTTTGTAGCAGCACATAAAATCTGAAATATATTTGTCAATCAACTGACTTTACAATTTTTTAGATCATGTTGAAGTCAAATGGACATCCGGTATTTTTTAAATTTTTATTGGGGAACTCAATCCCGAATTGTTTCTAAATTAAAATTGCCATAATAAAGATCTACAAATTGGATGAATAAACTTTGATTTGCAAAATGTTACACTGCTAAGATTGCATTAATTTAATTAAAAGAAAATTTATAAGTAAATTTGACATCAATTTAGAATTTTAAAAAATGATTTAAATTTAAAAATAAGAGTAGTGTACTGTATATTTAATTATCATAATTAAACTTAGTTGATAGATATTTCTGAATTTTTTTTAAATTTCAATTTTATATAATTCCTTAAATTAATGTAATTATTTATTAATAGAAAATGATCCAGATAAAAGGGTAAAAAGAGCAAGGCATGCAGTATTTTGGTGTATATTTTTAACAACAGTAATTCAGTTGCTACAACTTATATGTATGTTCTTCAGCACCGTTCTCTTTGTATATACGACGTTATTTATTTTTATATTTAGCCGACCAATAGTAAATGCAGTTACTGTAGTTTATCTTCGAATAAGGTAAATTTTTCAGTTATAAAATTTTCAAACAGTATTAGAAAATTTTCTCTATATTATTCACAAATAAAAATTATATTCTAGCTTCCCTGCAGAGCAGTTTAATTGTTTATTTGGCGTATTGGGAACCATGGCAGCTGTATTTTCACTCGCTCAATTCCCAATATTTGTTTGGTTTGGTTCCAATGCATTTGCTGTAAGTTTTATTATAAATTAATTTTAATTTATATATTTTAATAAAAAAAATATAACTGATTCTCAGAAAGATAATGAAATCAAAAGCTCCTTTACGGAAATTTATTGTAGAAACATTGCGAATCATTTTGAATTAACAGAAATAACTGCAATTGTAAAATATTTTTAAACATTATTTACATAATGCCACATATTCTGCTAATTTCTGATAGTAGAAAATAATTATTAACTTTAAAATGTTCCTACAATAAGTGAAAACTTTTATATAATTTCATTTTTAGGTTATATATAATAATGCCCTCCAAAATTGATTATAATATAGTAGTACTATTCATTGCATTATGATGCTGATATCAAAATCTTAGCGTATTATTTAATGCTATTGATAATTCATATACAGGCGCTTCTCTAATTACTAGCACTCGTACTTACGAACGTGAAATTTAATTTTCAAATTTCTAGAAATTTAAAACATTCTTCAATAATTTTAAGTAATATGATGGCAAATGCTCTAACAACTAATGAAATGTAAAATTACACAGGCAGTGTTTCAAGATGGCGTGAATAACACCTCAAATTTCTTGATTTATATTCGGAACTTTTCATTAAAATCTCTCAAATAAGAAATTTTTTATTGGTCCAATTGTGAAATATATTACAATATATAATATATAAAGTTATTTCAGTACTTTTGGAGCCAAAATAACAGCACTATCTGAGTTACGAACAAAACTTACATGGGAATTATATTTAAAACTAGAACATCTGCACTGTATAGTAACGTGAGGCAAAAGTTTGCACTTAAAGTTTAGGCTTGCATAAAATCCCTGGTTATAAACTGAAAGTCGCATAGTTTTGAAATAAAATACTACAATCCTTTGTTATTCGATAGGTAATTATATTATGTGAATTTACCCATCATAACACGTACAAAAAACAAATTTCTAGAAGCTGCCAATTTCGAACTTTTACCCCGTATGTGGGGCGAAAGTTCGTATATTATAGGGTAAAAAAACGCAACGAGAATTTTCCAAAAAAAGGTTTTATTTTCATCATAAAACTAACAGTTTACAATTGTTGTTTAATAGTTTTTAATTGTTTTTTAACTTTAACAGTAATCACAAATAAAACTGCCCAGACCTGCGTAGTTTGAGCAGGCATCATGCCACCATTTTTCACAGGAGTGACACTGGATCCAGTCTTCTTTTGGAGGATCAGTGTATTCTTCTTCACATGCTGGACAAGTTATTTTTTCCATAAACGTTGATGCTTGGACTAATCTCTTTTTGGAACTAATCTGTTTTGTTCCTCATCAATTGGTTTTCGGTTGGTTTTTCTCATATAATTTCTAAAAATAAAGAATTAAATAAGGCAATAAATATAAAGTTATATTTTGGAATGAAAAAGTTATAAAACGTGTTTTGTATAAGTGTTTTGGTATAAAAATTAAAAAAAAATCAAAACATGACATCAACATGGCTTAATGAACAAAAACAAAATTTCTTTCCATTTTATGATTGCTATTTTTGATTTTAATAGTCGGTTTAATCAGTTTTCATTACTAATTTAACAAAAACTAGAAGAAAACTAATACTACAAATTTATTAAACATGTTTTACTCGTTCGAACTCTTGCCCCCACTATACTTGAGAATCTTTGCCCATAGGCTACTTTACCACTCTTTTATCAATCCTGCCACCTGTGAGTAGAACTGAGAATTAATACTAGTACATTTGATAAGATTAATTCCAATTCATTTAGACGACATGTTAATTAAAACATTTACCGATCAATTTTTATGGATAATACTGATTCCTTAAGATAAGAATATAAGATCAAAACTAGTAATTTCAGTACTTACCGCATTGTTCAACGATAAAATCAAGTACAGCCATGAAATTTCTTACACTTGTCTTTTTTCCCTCGTCGACTGACAATCAGTGCTGCTAGATTCCACAACTAATATTAAAATTCATGCGTTGCGAACTTTTACCCGCTGCGAACTTTTGCCTCAGGTTACTCTATATAATAAAAAATTATTTAATATTTTGTTTCTAAAGATAAATTTATCCAAAATGTTCTTAAAACGTAATGCTGGTTAATGTATCTTTACTGTAAGAAACTAGGTTGATCAATAAAACTTTTTCGTTTTTGAACAAAAATGTGTAAACACATTATTCACAAACATCAAATGTTTGTTATACTAATGATATTAATGATTACAATTATAATATTGGTTAAATATTTAAAATTCGATGAGTAGTTTAGGTGAACTGTTTTTGCTACTTGAATTAATTGCTGCCATATGAAACACTTCAGATGCAAAATGGAAAGCATCGCAATTGATGCTGGATACGGTTCACAATTCTTAAAATCAACATTTTGTTTTCTTTTTTAAATCTAGTTTAATTTTAACAAGGGGAAGACACAGCTGACCCCCACCGATTTTGATCCGCTTGCATATGGTGAAAATACATCAAAAATGAGTGAATACGTGTCCGAGCTTTTCATTGAATATGGCCTTCTAATAGTATTTTTTAACACTTGAAAAATCGAACTTTTGATAATTCAGCTTA
>AYEL01075214.1:0-61053 GCA_000484575.1 Olivierus martensii | reverse complement strand
CGAGATCTCAAAATGCCTGAATCTACCGTACGGAATATCATAAAACATGCAAACGAAATACAGGAGAAAAGTAAAATTGCATCGACTTATTGTGGTTTGCAAACAACTACAAGAAATAGAAGTTTTGTAATAGAAATGGAGCGTCTTTTAGCTGTATGGATTGAAGACTGCAACCAAAAGCGCATACCGATTAGTAAAGCGAACATTCAAGCAAAAGCTGGTAAGTTATTAATTTAGATGATGAATAACAATATAAAATATGAAAATAAATATTTCTTAAACAGTTAGTGTTAAGTTAGTATTGTGGTTATTCATCGTGAAGGTTGGCTAATGGCCGGAATCTCACACAGCAAGAACCAATTACCATATTTTACATAGAGTTAATACTTCGAATAGTGCGAGAAATTCGTGGAACCAATTATTCGCACTAATCGAGGCCTACCTGTATAGTAACGTGAAGCAAAAGTTTGCACTTAAAGTTTAGGCTTGCATAAAATCCCTGGTTATAAACTGAAAGTCGCATAGTTTTGAAATAAAATACTACAATCCTTTGTTATTCGATAGATAATTACATTATGTGAACTTACCCATCATAACACGTACAAAAAACAAATTTCTAGAAGCTTCCAATTTCGAACTTTTACCCCGTATGTGGGGCAAAAGTTCGTATATTATGGGGTAGAAAAACGCAACGAGAATTTTCCAAAAAAAGGTTTTATTTTCATCATAAAACTAACAGTTTACAATTGTTGTTTAATAGTTTATAATTGTTTTTTAACTTTAACAGCAATCACAAATAAAACTGCCCAGACCTGCGTAGTTTGAGCAGGCATCAATGCACCATTTTTCACAGGAGTGACACTGGATCCAGTCTTCTTTTGGAGGATCAGTGTATTCTTCTTCACATGCTGGACAAGTTATTTTTTCCATAAACGTTGATGCTTGGGCTAATCTCTTTTTGGAACTAATCTGTTTTGTTCCTCAATGCATACGAATTATGTGATAACCAATATATATAAAATTAATAATAATTAAAATAAATTAAAGTGTACAGTACATAAAAAATGAAAAATAAAAATAATTTTTCAATGTATATAAAAAAAAAATGCACATCAACCCGGATTCGAACCCACTACCTTCAGTTTACAAGCCACGTATTTATCGAGTGCGCCATCTGTGCACCTGGTGATCTGTTATCTATCCATCGCTTTTAAGCTGAATTATCAAAAGTTCGATTTTTCAAGTGTTAAAAAATACTATTAGAAGGCCATATTCAATGAAAAGCTCGGACACGTATTTACTCATTTTTGATGTATTTTCACCATACGCAAGCGGATCAAAATCGGTGGGGGGTCAGCTGTGTCCTCCCCTTGTAAGTATTTTCTTGTTGAGAATTCAGTCTCAAATAAAATTATTCATGAATAATAAATGTATGTATAAAACAGAATTGATTATAATTTATCATTTTAATGAAAAAGTTTCTTACTTTTATATATAAGAAAATAAAGAACTAATATTATTTTTGAGTACTTATATTTGATAGGAAAATATTTTATGGAATTAAGATTTATTTAAAATGCGAAATTGAATCCTATATTTAAAATTGACTATATTTTTGAAATATTTATTCGTTCAAAAATTAATACACAAAATAACCCTTATAGTAGTAAGGCATCTATATATTAGGCGCATTCGGAAATTCAGATCAATCTGACCTGATATCTGAATAGATCACGTGACTTCTGAGTTTTGTCTGACTCATCTGACTTGGCATTTACCGAACCATTTGTCTGTTTCTCTACTGACCAACATGGCGGATACAAGTTATTACACACCGGTATTACAATGCTTTACATGCATAGTAATATCGAATTTAAAAAATATTTACGCTGGACTAGTGGCTAATCATCCTCAGTATAAATACCATTTATTGAAATAATTATCAATGAAGCAAATATAAATTAATTATGACAAAGAAATTCTTTATTATTTATTAATCAACTAATAATAATAGCAAAGCAACTTTAGGACGAAGCAACGTAAGCGTACTTTTCAGCCGATAAACACACACGAATTCTCGTATCAATAATGTCTACTTATGTAACGAGATATCTTTCCTTCAGTTATACATTTTTGCTCCTCTGGGTGTTAGTTGAAAAACTTCATCAGTCTCATTCATTTTAATTTCGCATAATATCTCATGGGTGAGCATCTTGATCAGATAAAAGTCAGGAACGAAAAAGCAACCTGAGTTTGCTCTGAAATTCTAAGTCAGAATTCTGAATTACCGAACACGGCGCTACAGTCAGACTAAAATCAGATCTGACTTACCGCACGCTTATCTATCAGACTAATCAGAAGTCTGAGCAAAATTCTGAATTGCCGAATGCGCGTATTATCTATTATTTTTCTGTAAGGTATTATAACTGCAGAGGCAATTGAGTTTCATGTAAAACAGCAGTTTTCTAGTTTTCTCATTATGATAATGATCATGATGATTTTTTTTAGGAAAACCGTTTATAAGTTTACAATGTTGTGTTTTTGAATTAACAACTTTTAAGCTAATTGGTAACTTTTAGAAAATTCAATAGAGAAGCTTTGATACCGTATCTAAATTTTTTAGATTTAGCTATCTAAGAAATTAAAAAATGCGATAGGAAATTTTTTTAAATTTCTATTTTTAAAAAATAATGAATATTCAAACTTCCGAGTCAGCTAAATTAAATTTTATAAAAATTTTCAGTTTAGTTCAATAGTCATTAGAAGGAAATATAAATTTTAACATTCGCCATTTATGTAAGATAACTGATTTTATAAGATTGAAAAATTGCCAAGGCAAAAATTTTAATATTTTTGCCCTCAATTTTTTAATTATGCAAATTTTCGTTGTTCGAATATTGATTAAATACTGTACTACTGAGTCTTAGAATTGTTTTCCTAATTTTATAATTGAATAACTTCAATGATTTAATTGAAAAAGTGATTGTTTGGCGATCCACATAAGTTCAACAATTTCCCAACAAATATTTAAATTCCAAAATTTCCCTCTCAAAATTTAGAATATAGTTAAATATTTTGATTAAAGTTATTAAAATATAACCTATACTTTTAAATTCAATAATTTTTATATATTACTAAGTTTCTTTCTGTCAAAATACGGCTCTAAGATTCATTAATTATGATTGTTCAATAAATATATGTAATCATTCTAATAAACTCAATTTTTTTTATTCTTAGGCCAATCTGTTAGTGGTTATACTGATCAGCATATGCTTCATCAATCCACTTCATTTGTTATTAAAACGAACATGACAATATTTGTAACATTTACCGTATATTGGTTTTATTTATGAAATGTTGTTCTGTAAATATTCTGTTTATAATTCGAATTTTGTATATTCAATATGAAATGTAAAAATTTTAACAATGAAAAAACAAACATTGTAAAAATTTCAATAAAACAAAAAACTTGTTTATCATAATTCAAGATAATTAAAATTTAACTAAAATTTTTAATTTTATATAAAAAGTATATGCAATTTTGTTTTAATATAGTGTTATGGCAGTTCTAATTCTTGTTTATTAAGAGATTGAAGTTAATTTAAATATAAAAATAAATGAAAATATGTCAATATTTTCTCAATTTATAAGCAAATATTTGAGTAAGAATATTGGTTTATTCAAAATTTCATTTTAATGCAATTTGCATTTATCATCTCCAATTAATTTTTATAGAATTTTAAACGTTTAGAAAGAAGTTTTAGAAAAACTTTTCTTCGTATAATTATTTTATTTCATTTTTTACTGAAAAACAATTCATATGCGATTTGCATTTATCATCTCCAATTAATTTTTATAGAATTTTAAACGTTTAGAAAGAAGTTTAGAAAAAATTTTCTTCGTATATAATTATTTTCATTTTTTACTGAAAAACAATTCATATGCGAGTATTTTTATCGTAAATCATGTTTTGCGATTTTAATATATTGATAGTGAGATAAAATATTTCGTATTACTACTTAAGATATGATGATCTGTTGATGACAGCATTAAAACGTCCTAACTTATATATGGAAGATCTGGAATCAAATCTTTCACCCAATTTAATTTTTCGTGAAGATCTGGTACATCGACTTCCCATTTTTACTTTCCGATGGAATCCCACGATGTTCGTTTAAACTTCAAAGTATTTTGCTTTAAATTGTTAGATATATGTTCTTCTATACGAAGTTATTAATTTATCACGCAGTTAAATGTTTAAACTTTAACTTAACTAATTTCTTCATACGAACTGAAATTTAAATTCAATTATAAATTATGAAAATGATTTAACTTTCAAAGTTATAGAATAATAGCATTCAGTGGTGGGATTGAATCCCATCACTGAATGGGCTGTTGAACACCACATAACGAACCTCTAACTAATGAATGGATTGATCCTCCATTACTTTTTGACCTCACAAGCGGATTAACCAGTCTTGATCGGTGAATAATTCATTATATCAGATGGAAAACAGCGTAAAATTGAAATGATATATTAAGAAATTAAGAAATATATTTCTTAATTTTTGTTTAAGACATCTTCAAAATAGACGAAAAAGAGGGCAAAGTATCAATATTTATAATAGTGGATGATCGGATAACGAACACTTTCGCGAAAGATTTTTATGTTCAACGAACATTTCACAGGAACAACTATGGGACCCGCGATCTGCCGGATGGCTGCATGGTAAAGTTGTAGCTTACCATCCTGGAGGATCTGGGTCCCACTCCTCCAATTTTTCATGGGGGTCCGAGCCCGGCCCGTTGTACCTCATATTTCAACCATCCGGTTGACCCTATCATGGGTGTTGGCCAGCCTGTGATGAGCTCTATAAGGTGCCGCCGCCAGATAAAAAGAACAGTAGTTTTTCCCGATTAAAATGAACTCGGAGACAAAACAAATCAAAGATTTGTTAAAGTAAGAGATTTTACAATATTTTGATGTTAGAATGGCACTCATACCAGGTTGAAGTCAATGGTCTTGGGGATCTCTACATCGACAATGCTATTAACCCCTTCCGAAAAATCCTGAAGAAGAAGTAAGAGATTTTACAATATTTTGGTGTTAGAATGGCACTCATACCAGGTTGAGGTCAAGGGGCTTGGGGATCTCTACAACGACAATGCTATTAACCACTTCCGAAAAATCCTGAAGGAGAGAGAAGCAATTGACATTGCACAGATTCTTTAACAGAAATAAACATAATAGATGAAAATGCAAGACTATTTATATTATTATTGCTATTACATATAAATAAATGTAGTAAGAAATTATATAATTTATTTTTTGGGGGTCTCCAGAACGAATTAATCAAATTCCCATAAAAACCTGATAAATCGAAATCGGATAACGAACATTTTCTTTGAACGGATTATGTTGTTAATCCTTTTGGGGGTCTCCAGAACGAATTAATCAAATTCCCATAAAAACCTGATAAATCGAAATCGAATAACTAACATTGTCTTTGAACGGATTATGTTGTTAATCGATCACCACTGTACTTTCGAAAAGAATCAATGATGAAATACTTTTCATCTAGGATTCCCCTTATGATCGAACATTACATAATTTTCAAATATTTACTGTTTTTAAAAGTTCCTATATATCTTGATATTGATATAATTTTTTAATATATAGTATTATAAGAAATATTTGTTGAATATGAAATCAATGAGTACACAATTTTTCGATTACCTAGTAAATTATTTGATTAGAGGGCTATTTTAAAATAGCCGCATGTATACTGAATGAAACATGCGATGAATGATGAAATTCCCAATTAAAAATGTTACTGTATAAAACTAAGTATTATACAAATTTTAAGTTATAACTCTTGCAAAAATATAAATTTATCGAAATGTTGTGATTATAAGAAATCCAAAGATGCCTTTTTCTAGGAGTGAATAACTTTTATGTATATAATTTTGAACATCAAAAATCCTAACAATGTCTAAAAACGTCTTTTCTCATACAAAAAACAACTGTAATTTCCATTGATTTGTTCTGATCCACCAATTAACACCTTATTATACTTTGCTCTAATTAGTGAACCAATTCGAGCAAAGTGTAATGTAGTTACTCGTATTGGTTAATTTCTTTAAACAATATAACCAATAGTCGCGCACTGTGGATAAAGTAAGTCGAACAGAAATTTTTCGAGAAATGAATTGCGAGTGATTGCTGTTAGTTTGCTATGTCCATTTAAATGGCGGGCGCTTGTTTAAGTTCGTATTTTTTCCCTAAATATCAGAACAATATAACCAATAGTCGCGCACTGTGGATAAAGTAAGTCGAACAGAAATTTTTCGAGAGATGAATTGCGAGTGATTGCAGTTAGTTTGCTGTCCATTTAAATGGCGGGTGCTTGTTTAAGTTCGTATTTTTTCCCTAAATATCAATGAGAACGAAGTAAACAATGGATGATTTTAAAACTATTAATATATTATTTAGGTACTTTATTTAAATTTTAGAAAATTTAATTTAAAAATAAAATTATTGGTTTATAAATGATAAATATATTTAGAAAATAATTGATGAAAAAAATTTTAAGGGATTCTGATTGTATTTTTCGAAAGAGAAATTTATTTTCACAAAATAAATTTTATAATTTATCTGTATTTTTAAAGAAATTTTCGTTGAAATTAAACTTCTTCATTCGATCATTTCATTGAAGTTTTCATTTAAATTTATTAAAACTTCGTTAAGTTTAATTTCAGAGTCGCCTGGCACACCTATCGGCTAAGATTGAGGGTAGTGTGAAATTTTAAAATCATATGGGACCAAAGTTTAATTTCAGAGTCGCCTGGCACACCTATCGGCTAAGATTGAGGGTAGTGTGAAATCTTAAAAACATATCGGACCGAAGGAATTTCTGGACACAGAATGCCGGACTAGAGATTCAAATAATGTGTTTGATCCATAGTTTGATCTCAGTTGAAACAAACGGGATAGTAAAAGAGAGGAAAGTTTCGAAAGCGATATTATGTTTTGATGGATGGAATTACTTTTCTACAAAGACTTTTTAATACCCACTAGACAACTGTCTGCTTTAAAATAGGCTTAGTTAATCCGCGGAACACATTCAGTCCTTCCCATTCTTTTGTGTAGCCCGCGAGATAAGTGGTTTTTATAATACGACAACATTCTTATAAGCTATTTCACTCGTGCAATTAATTAAAACATATCGATGCAAACAACATCTAAAATAGACTTTTACAATATTTATATTACAGCAAAAGTGTTCAACTTACAATTTTTTGAGGGAAAAAAGTTTAAGCGCTTTCGAATCTGCATATAATGTGTTTGTGAAACTCTCTTCAAAAATGAACTTTATTAGAGGTAAATTTCAGAATCCAATTACAGATGAAAATTTGGAAATTCAATTAAAAAGTGGAACTACAAATATTGAAATAATTTATAATATTTACAAAATCGTGTGATTGTAATGAAAAGCAGATATGATTGATGTAGATTTAAGAACTGTTTTTGAATAAAATAAATTATGACATTTGATTATTTTTTATTTTTAAAAAATTATTTTATCTAATATGCGGCCTGTGAAAAAATGGAAGTTCTTCCAGATAGTCCATGGAACAATATTAATTGGCCAGGCCTGCTTTAAAAGGAATTCCAGATCGGTTTGTTGATCCCTTTAACTTCAGTATTTTTTCTTCTGAGTAGATTTATGTTGCTTTCTACTCGACGAGTAATAAATAGCGGACATTTCCATACCCATACTGGCCATTAGGTGAAGGATGGGTTTAACGAGCTAGGCCAGAACCCTTCCTGAAGAAACTGGTGCTGTGGGATCAGGGAATTGAACTCTCCAAGTTGGAAGCACAAGACTGCATACTAATAATGTAAGGTATGATAAATTAGTCTATTGATAGCCACATTAAAGTATGCTACATTATGGAAGCTCTGAAATCAAATCTTTGACCCAATTCAATTTTTCATGAAGATTTGTTACATTGATTTCTCCAGATTTGTTCACTTTCTAATGAAATCTCACGATATAATAATGGAATTATATTGAAAATCGGTTCATTTAAAGTTTGGCTTTAAATTATTCCACCTGGAAAGGTCTTCCAGGTGGAATAATTTGGTTTGATTTAGAGTGGAAACCACAGATTTCTATACCATAGATATTCTCCTCTGACCTTTGAGATTGTGAAGCTACCGAAGTAATTGACCTTGAGCTGACCGGAAGCCGCTAAGCAAAGGAATCCGCTGGAAACAAAGCCGGAGTCTACGTTGGCTGAGTCGTTAGTTGAATACATTTCTTGTTATTTGTGGTTTTTTTCTGTTTTTTTTAGCGTTATTGATATATATTGTTTAGCGTATGGATGTAAGAATGAGCAAATATAAGGTGATAGAAGGTAGGAAATAATTTTCAAAGGTGAGGAAATATTATATTTGAGAAGATTCTACTTTCCCAGCTTAAAATAAGAAATTGATGTTGTTGTTGTATTTACAATAACTGTATCGATTTAATAATAATTAAAGGTATGTAATAATTTAAGATTGAAACAAATTCTAATCTTAAACATTAGAAATATTCAATAAGCATTCATATATCCCTTTATTTTATTGCATTGTGGCAGGTAAACTAAAATCTTGCCTTATATTATATTATTTTGTATTAATAGTGCCATTATTTGCTATTAATAGTGTAATTATGTTCTTATTTATTGTTTGATTATAACCTTTGTCAATAAAATAAAATTTTATTCACTCCTTTTGTGTTTATTTTTTCATAACATTTGTTTAGCATAAAATGCATGTAATAATGGGTTTTTTTGATAATTCATCCTCGGCGGACTTTAAATCTAATTTTTTTCCTTCCTCGAAACATTAAACGATTAGGAAAATGCGAAAATTTAATATTTTCAGCAGTTCATTTGGAACGTAATTTTTTTTTTTTTTTGCATTCTTTACGGTCTTTTCCAATCAGTAAGATTACTAAGGGGCAAAACCAGTTCCAACCACTGGCTGAACCCACACCCGCGGAGAGGGCCAGATGGTGAAAGACGGGGATTGCTGGCTGGGTCCGGCATCCCCCAAAAAAAACTTTTCAAGAATTACCAGACCCGGGACGCAAACCAAAGTTCTCCTGCGTGACACGCAACGCGTGCGTGACACAGCGTTACCACTCGGCCGTCCGGCCGCCTACGTTTGAATTATCGAAAACGTGTATTTATAAAAAATTATAATAAAAAATGGTTTAATACCACATATTTGGATACTACACCCTTTTTTATTAACTATTAGATTCTGTTTATCACATTTATTAAAATAAATGGGCTACGTCTGCCCACCAAAATAAAATCAATTTACTATAGCGTTGAATGCACATTCGTGAAAGTACCCCACCGTTTACAGCTTCACTTTTAAATAATGAGCAGAGCCATCTAGGTATAGAAATCTGTTGTGGAAGTACAGCTTTCTTCCATTGCAGTCTTCCAGCCTTAACGTTGGCGGTTACCAGTTTTTAACGTTAATCTTTAATGTCCTATTATGAATTGTCCAATTTGTATAGTTTTCTGATTGGATCGCATCTCTCAAGAATAATATGAATATTAAAAAGAATTAAGCATCAAATAATTTACAGTAATCTAAAATAAATATGTAAAAGCTTTCTTATTTGTTCAGTAATGTTGTGAAGAAAATATTTAACTTATTCTTAAGAGATATTTCATTGGTTATCAAAAATTTATATAATTCTAAAAATAATTTTTCAACTTCACTTTTCTATTTTGCCGATATTTCAAGCTCTACATTAGACTTCCATATCTGTCGGTTGAATGACCACTTGTAATTGAAAATCGATACTTGGCAAATTTTATTTATTTGAATGCTCAGTTGACAAATTTGTCATTAACCATTACTTGAGTACTGCCCCGTTAGGATGACCAAATTATCATCTTTACGTGAGAAAAAGGTATGATGTATTCGATAATTATAAATGTTTATACACCCATCATCATTTCTAATTCATCAACTGCTGAATATGTATCGTCGGCCGGATGGCCGCGTGGTAATGCTGTGGCTTACCATCCTGGAGGATCCGGGTCCCACATCTCCAGTTTTTCAAAAGGGGTCCGAGACCGGCCCGTTGAACCCCATCTTTCAACCATCCGATTGACCCTATCATGGATGTTACCAGCCTATGATGACAGGCTGCCCACCACTGCAGAGGGGTCAGCCGGATTGTGGAGGACGGGGATCGACGGGCTGAGCCAGAACCCCATGATAAATATTTTCAAGGGGTAGGACCTGAGATTCAAACCCGGGTCCTCCAGAATGGAAAGCCGAACTGTTTCCACGCGGCCAATCCATAAAAGGATTTGGGATTCAATTTCCGAGTCACACTTGCAGATTATGTTAGTATAATTAAGCCACCATATCGTTTAGTCGGCCGGATCGGCCGCGTAGAAACGCTTCGACTTTCCAATCTGCAGGACCGGGGTTCAAATCCCGGTCCCACCCCTTGAAAATATTTATCATGGGGTCCGGGCCCGGTCCATCGATCCCCGTCCTCCACAATCCGGCTGACCACTCCGCAGGGGTGGGCAGCCTGTGGAAAGGCTTGTTTCGCCCAGCCACTTAGTACTCTAACTGACTTGTGAGTCGGCCGGATTGGCCGCGAGGAAACGCTTCTGCTTTCCACTGGAGGACCCAGGTTCGAGTCTCGGGTCCCACCCCTTGAAAATATTTATCATGGGGTCCGTGCCCGGCCCGTCGATCCCCGTCCTCCACAATCCGGCGGTCAGCCGGATTGTGGGGACCCTCAGGGGACCCTCAACCTGTGGAAGGGCTTGTTTCGCCCCGCCACTTAGTACTCTTACTGAGTGGAAAGTAGCGTCATCTGTTGACATTGTTTCGCCCCGCCATAAAAAAATAGTTTGGAGTGTGGCGTCATCTGTTCATGATATCTATAAAATAAATATGGAAATATGATTTAATTATGGATTGCCATCTCCCTTTCAATATATTATCATGGGCTCCGGGCCCGGCCCGTCGATCTCCGTCCTCCACCATCCGGCTGACCCCTTCGCAGTGATGTGCTATTCCGCAGCGAAAATGGAAAACGGAACTTACTTTCTGGATTACCCTCGTATATTTTTATTTTTTGAAATTCTCCGTAACATCATCAAATATCCCACTGTCGGCCGGATTGGCCGCGTGGAAACGCTTCCGCTTTCCACTCCGGGTTCGAGTCTCGGGTCCCACCCCTTGAAAATATTTATCATGGAGTCCGGGCCCGGCCCGTCCATTCCCGTCCTCCACAATCCGGCTGATCCCTCCGCAGGAGTGGGCAGCCTGTGGAAGGGCTTGTTTCGCCCCGCCACTTAGTACTCTTACTGAATGGAAAGTGGCGTTATCTGTTGACAAAAATAAAGTGACGCCACAGGCCGACGTGAGTATTAACCGACGTATTTTTATATGTTTCAGATGATTATCTAACCCAAATTGGGGTCTTTTATGTTAACAGGTGTTGCTCGTCGCTTTTCATTCAAATAGAGCATTAAGATGCTGGGCGAAACAAACTCTGCCACAACTGCCCACTCCTACAGTGGATCAACCAGATTGTGATGGACGAAGATCAATGGGCCAAGTCCGGACCCTATGAATAAAATTTTCTAAGAATGCAACCCGAGAACTGAACCTGGATCTTCAGTGTGTGGAGGATCCAGCTATAAAATGAAGGATGAAGTTCATTTGACAATATTTTCTTTGAACAAAAGCTGGACTCGGAATCCTCTGAAAAACTTTTGGAGATATGGAATCTTCTTTCCTGTGAGTACTAAATGGCGAGGCATTCCAGTGTCCATCATAGCCATAGGCTACATACACTCCTGGTAGGATCTTTCTTGTCAACAGATAACACCACTTTTCACTCAATAAGAGTATTGAATGGCAGGGTGAAACAAGCTCTTACATAAGATGCCCATTCCTGCAAAGGAATCAGCCGGATTGCAGAGGATGAGGATCGACGGGCTGGGTCCGGATTCCATGACAAATTTTTCCAAGGAATGGGACCCGACATTCAAATCTGGTCTTCCAATAAAAAAACAATGGGCCTATCGAATAGCCGAAACGTTTTCTAATTAAATTGTTTTTGATCTTCTCGTGTACTTCAATTGAATTCAAGAGTCGGCCGGATTGGCCGCGTGGAAACGCTTCGGCTTTCCACTCTGGAGGACCCGGGTTCGAGTCTCGGGTCCCACCCCTTGAAAATATTTATCATGGGGTCCGGGCCCGGCCCGTCGATCCCCGTCCTCCACAATCCGGCTGACCCCTCCGCAGGGGTGGGCAGCCTGTGGAAGGGCTTGTTTCGCCCCGCCACTTAGTACTCTTACTGAGTGGAAAGTGGCGTCATCTGTTGACAAAAAAAAACGCGTCTAGACTTGTTCAAAATTTATATAGCTTCCAATCTGTAAGCACAGTGTACTTTATTTTGCAGGCTAAACATGATGACACAAGAGAGAACACTTTATAAACAGAACTTATTGGCGGCCGGATGGCCGAATGGTAACGCTGCGCTGTTGGCATGCCACGCAGGAGGACCCGGATTCACATCACGGATTTTTCGAGATACTGGGCCGGGCCCGGAGATCCCCGTTCTTCACCATCCGGCCCTCCTCCAAGGACCTCTCGAGGAGAACCCGCGTTGATGTGGCGAGAGTGCTTGTGCTGGCAGGCACTATGTCTGTATCTGTGCATCCGCAGCGGACCGATAAGGTCATAGTGTCTGGGTACACTAAGAGACTCCCAGTGGAGATGGCATTTTTCCAAGAATCCCACACTGGAAGAAAGTGCGCGTGCAGGTCACATACCAGTGTCCTTAGGGCACATCCCCCGGTCGGGCCTGGGAAATCCATACACGAGATGTGGTGAGATTAGTTGAAATACATTCCGTTCTTTTGGGCCTCGGTTGATTTTCTATAGAGAGGCCCAACAGTGTCGGCCAGAACTGACACCCCAATAGTCCTGATACTGTCCCAGGTGAAGAAATTCTTTCTGGGTCGGTAGAGCTGGGCTGCACCCCACCCTCACCGGTGGGCGCTCTGTAGTTCGCCGATCGACCGCCCAAGACCCTGCGGATCCGGGATTAAGAATCGGCCCGACGTATGCCCTACGTGAGGTACAAATCCTCTATAAGGGTCTCAAATCCCAAGGAGGCGTACCGTGCCGTCGGGATGAATGGTGGAGGGATAGAAACCTTAACGGTGCCCACCCGAGAACTGGTCGCTGTAGGGGACTTGTCCCCAGACAGGGGGAAGCTTGCTTCCCAAGGGAATCACAAAACCTCGTGAAGTTGACCCGAGCGATATTCGACTTCCGGCATGGCGTCTCAGCTTGGCCAATTTACGGCGTCGGTCGATATCATCTCTATGGTGGCCCACCAGTCATACCTGACAATGAGCTACATCGGGGATCGAAACGGGGAAGATTCTCGCGCTTTCCAAAAGGGGAAGGTTCCTGTTTGGTTTATCATTATGTGTTCTACCCCGCCGTAGCGAATACCAGTTTAGGTTCTGTTCGCTTGGTGGATCCGACCTTGTCCGGTCCCCAGTCGGGCTGCTGCTTTTACGAGGCGGTTCTGCCTGACATTCGTGATCTCCCCTGTTGGGAGATCCAGTAGCAAATCCGTTCAGCCTCTTTGTTTGCTCGCAGTAAGGAAAGGTTCGGACTTTCCCGTTCTTTCGGTCTGTTGTCGTCGTTTATTTGTCGTGACAACACCTGAGCAAGGTGTTCTTTGAACACACAGTAGCAAATCAGCCTCTTTGTGTTTCCGCTCCCTCTGTGGACGGAGGCGATTCTCGGCAATGTTAAGGTCGCTTCGGTGACACAGTGCACGAGGTACGGATACGGCGGTCTTACCCCTATGCCTGGCAAACCTGAGCGAGTCCGCCGTATACGTGTTTCGTTCGCTTCGTGGACTAAGTGGTGGCAGGCGAGTCCCCACCCGAGTGGCAGGCAATGATTAATCCGAGATTATTCTCGCAGACGTGAAGTACCCTGTAATACCCTCATAGGTGGACCAAGGGAGCGCCTTCTGGCCTGTCTCAGAATACGAAATGAGCCCCCTCCACGGGTGTGGGTACAGCCTGTGGTTGGAACTGGCCCGTCCCCTTAGTAATCTCCCTGATTGGAAAGGGCAAAGTAAAATATGCAAAAAAACAGAACTTATTCATTTCTCATTTAAATTTGGAAAATGGCTATAAATTTAATTAATTTAATAATTTAAATAATAAATTCAGATACGCCACTTAGTACTCTTACTGAGTGGAAAGTGGCGTCATCTGTTGACAAAAAAAATCAGAAACATCCATGATTAGAGCTAACATGGCCCCTGCATTGTTTAACCATGGTTTAACCGTAGACTCCGGAATTACTTGTTAGAGACATTGAAATTATTAATAAAAATGGCTAAGTTTTCTCTCATCTTCTTTCATCAACAATAAAATTATGATGTAAATTTTCATTTCGGGATTTTTAATATCATAAAAAAGTGATGCATTATCAGTAATAATATATATAGAAGACAGTAATTAATGATATACTGTATTATAAAATTTGCATTAGACATTCTAAATAATTTTACAAATTTGAATGAAATTCGAATTTGTATCATTTTCTTTTGGATTTTTGTAATTATGCCATGTAAATGAATGATTGATAATTATTAAAATATTTCTTTTGTATTCGAAAATGGGATTTTCTAATTTTATTTAATATCAGAATTTGTTTAACACAATTTAATAATTAAAAAATTCTGAATTAAAATTAAGAAACTTTTAAAGAAATACATAATTTATTAATATCATACCTTTTGTATCTTTTATGGATTGCATTTATTAACTGGATATTAACTGTTTCAAGATAATGGTTCAACGTTCTATCAAAATACTACTCTAAATTTGAATGTAATTATTCGTAAATATTATTATAGAAATTAAAAATATATATACTATATATTCAAATAAAATTCACACAACAATATTAATTGATTTAATACAGAAATAAAAATATTGGACATGAGAATTATATATTGTATATTCGATTTTTTATATTTCTTCAACGATTTTTACTCAAAATATTTATCTATAAAAATAAAACTATTTTATTTTACAGTTTTTATTATTAAAAGTCTCAAAGCTGTTACAGATTCTATAATTTATACGCTCTTTTTTTCTTTTATTTTAAAAATTGTTGTTATTTATTTAAATCAGATTTATTAATTCATCATCTTTGTCATCTACTGATAATTTTTGAACCAATTGATAATTTATATTCTGAAATTTAACAGAAAGATTATATTAAGTATGTTGCGAATGCAACTTCTCTTAAAAACACACTGTCAACTACTGTATTTAAAAATGGCAGACATTTAAACTTTAAGTACTTCTGAATAATAAATCAAGCTGAAGAAAAATTGCATGAAAATGGTTGTAATATAATCCCCAGTCTTAGATTATTATTATAATTTTTTTTCCAAATAAAAATTTTGGGTATTATCGAAAATTTTCTGTTACGGAGTTTTTCATTTACAATTTAAGATCTTTAATTTTAATTAGATTTATTTATATATATAGTATTTGTTATTTGAATTAAATGATAAATACTACAAATAATAATAAATGCCTTTGTTATGCTTGAAAATTATGACTTTGCTGTAGACACAAAAGATATAATTTCTAACTTTGTTGTTATAGCTGATATCATTATTTATAATATAATCAATCACAACAGAATGAACCCTGTTAAAATAATAATATCATCTTGACAAAAACACTTGTTGTCCTTTTCTGATAATGAATTATGCCATTTCTTTAATATCACAAAGTCATTATTTGACTTATTTAGCCATCTTATTCTTTTCATTTCTGGGAAGTTCGGTTAAGTTTTGGTTCTCTCCATCTGCCATCATTTCTTTTTACGATGTACCCATCCATTACTATTTCAGATTTTTTATTCATAATATTATAGCTCCCTATTAAAAAATAAAAGTATTAAGGTAATATTTTGATGAAAACATAACTTTTACTTAAAGAAATTAATATCTGGTATATCCTCTTTTGGAATGATGACAAAAGAATATTCTATATAAACTTTTGATCAGGTTTAAATTTTAATTGGATTAAGATCAGAGTTTTGAATGGGCAAATCAAATTTTGGAATTTAGTTTCTCAAATTACAATACTAAATGAGCGATAAGATTATTGTATTATGATTAAAGATATTAGTTTTAATTCTATAATTTTGTTGAAACATGAGAAAAACAAAGTTGTCTAAAATGTCGTTCAGGTTCTGAGATTTAACTTCTAGGCACTTCATTTAAGTTTCATTCTAAAACCCACGATTGCGACAGTTTACCCCACTGTTACGCTTATCTTTTGTTGGTACTAAAACTGATTTATTATATTTATACTTGTTTTTATTTATTTTTTATTAATTATACATCTTTTAAATATTTACTCAATGTCCGGTGCAGTTTATCCCACTTAATCCAAACCATACCAAATCTAAAACCTATGCAAAGTAATTCCGTACTCTTCGCATTTCATATTTCATCCTCTAAACTTCATTATTGGGACAATGCACTCTAGTAGAAAACTTATATTTTCATAATGAATAAAATTATTTAATGTTAAACATGTTTTATAGATCATTATTAAATTTTTAATTATAATAATTTTATTAATGTTTTTTTTAAAGAACCATCCTTTTTAACTCATAATTGTAACAAATTAATTCTCAGTGAATATATGAAATCCACTTTATGAAACTTTAATTTTATAATTCATTTTATGTGCAATCATTTTTTGAATTATCATATTTTAATAATTTCTATTAAATAAAGATAAATTAGGCTAGTTTCTTTCATAAAATTTTTATATAATTTGACATTAATAATCTATAATTAATTGAAAAAGTATACAGTTTTACTTTTTTAATTAATAGCATTTTAATATTAACAACTTTGTTCTTCAATTATGAAACAACGTTTTATAAACATATAAAAAAGTAATATTTATTTTTGAAAATAAGGTTAAATGTTATCAAGAAAAACTGTCAAAAGAATAAGTTCCAATCGTGATCATTTGTTTAACAGCAAAAAATCACGCATGTAGTGATTAGTTTTCAAATCGATAGCAAAATCTCGAATTTTATAATAAGTAATGAATTCAGTGTATAATAGTGGTTTTTATTTTTAGTTTATGATATTCACAGATACGTTTTTTATGCTTTATAAATGACTTTTTAGTTCTAATTTCAATTCCTTGTCTTATAACACGCTTTGTGAATAATGCTTCTGTGAAGATTCGAAATGGAAAAATTTTTCTTATAAAAATTTCGTTGAGATTTTTTAAATACAGTAATACCCCGAAGTTACGCGATAGATAGGACCGACAAAAATCGCATAAATCGTACAACTTTGCATATAAATACATATAAATTTTGTTTAATTGGGACCAGGACTCTTTGCATATAAATACATATAAATTTGGTTTAATTGGGACCAAGGACTGAAAAAACACTAGTTTTTGCATATAAATACATATAAATTTTGTTTAATTGGGACCAAGGACTAAAAAAGCACTAGTTTAGAAGAAATAGGTGGATTGATGAAAATCGCGTAAGTTGGGGTACAACTTTGCACATAAATACATATAAATTTTGTTTAATTGGGACTAAGGACTAATAAAAACACTAGTTTAGAAGAAAAATATTTAATAAAATTGCAGTTCTTTTTTCATATAAATACAAAATATTAAAAAAATAAATGAGTTACGTAAAAAATTATTCACTTTTACTTATCAACTTAGTATTCTCCCTGAATGGAAAGTGGCGTCATCTGTTAACAAAAAAAAAAAAAACTGCATACATATGCAGAAAGGTTAGTCGGATTCAACGAGCTAGAATATATATGGTCGGATTATAAGAGAGAGAGATCAGAGGAGTGCGTCATACTTGTTATGATTTTAAAAAATTTTAATACTCTTTTATGAATGTAATTTTATTTCAGATTTAAAAAAAATATATATTTAAATTTGACTTTATCGATTAAGTTCAGTGTAATTGGGATATTTTTGGATGATGCGAAGAAATTAGATATGGACATAGGACGGGAGGATTTGGACCTCTTCCGAAATTAATTTCCTATACCAGATAGTTGTTTGATTCTTGTTATGAAAGGTTGGCCAGATGATTTCGTAAGGTAAACCATTTGCTTACCACCTTGGAGGATCCGGATTCAATTCCAGGTTCATCTCTCTAGTTTTTCAAGAGGAGTCCGGATCCGGCTCGTTGATCGGTTAATTCCATCATGGATGTTGGCTACTTATGGTATATTCTAGAAATAGTCGCTCTCAGATAAAATATATCCCCCGTGTGATTTGGCGGTTTAATTAACCTAACCTTACTACAAAAGACAGTCGGCTGGATTGGTCTCATGTAAACGCTTCGGCTTTCCATCTTGGAGGAATCGAATCCATCTTTGCAAAATCTATTCATGGGATTTGGACCCGATTCCTCTACTATTCGACTGACCCCTCTGTAGGGATGGCTAGCTCTGTACAAGGGCTTGTTTCGCCTCACTAATATGATATTGACATCCATGAATATTGAGTGGAAAGTAGGTTCGTCTATTGACAAAAATACTACAAAAGATCTCTGAAAATAAATTTATCCTATATTCTTGATCATAGTACATTTTTAATATACAAAACAGATAACTAGCTTTTGTTATTGTGCTTTAATGTATTGTTCATTTTGATCTTAGAAAAGAAACTTTTAATTTAAAATTTTTAAATCATCTTATCATGAACAAAATTTTTTATTTTTTATGGACATTTGGCCATAATTTTAGAAAGTTAGATTCTGATTATGTTTGCCGAATGTATTTGCTCTAGTCTGAATGAAGCTTATTCTGGATATGTTAAAATAATTCTCTCATTCACTTTTGACTTATTGTATGAGATTGCATAATTATGTCAATCATTAAATAAAACACGAGATATGTGATGTTACAGATGTAAAATTTGTACCAAGATCTGCATAACCGCGCCTTTATTTCACATCGATTTTGAAGTCTGATTCCATTTTTGATCCCGTGTACATTATTTCATTCCATCTCATTTGGCCTGTTTTTACAAAATCCCTCTTCTTCCATTCATTTCTGTCCATTAGCAATGTCAGCAATGTTAGTCTTTTTCAATGTCATTTCTTCATGATCGAACCTTTCTCCTCCAATTGCGATGATTCCAATGCAAGGATTATTTGTGCTTCGTGTAAAACTTATATACAAAAGTTGTTTCACATTTGTATGATCGTATATTACGTCATTTATTTAATTTTTCGCGATGAGTATCTAGTTATAATTATATATGTACTAATTTGACCAAAAAATTTTAATTGATGTCCAAGGTCATAGATCTCATATTACTATAATTTAAATATTCATATTTATAGTACAATAAATTTTTCGTGTGCTTTTTTATTAATAGCTCCAAACTAAGATTTTGGAGCTATTAATAAAAAAGTTTAAAAATCTAAGATATTTTTAAATTAATAATAAATCTTTTAATTTTATATTTTAATTAAAAGATATTATTATGCATATTTATAAAAAATGAATTTGATATGATAACGATATTAATAATTTATAAAAACACTAAAACAACGGTAGATAAGCAGCTTTTATAGAAATTTTATAACAATTACAACATTTTGAGAAAAATTAAATTTAAAGATTCAGGTTAGGTTAGGTTAAGCCACCATATCCTCATGGGATTTTGTGAATCTGCTGGCGGCTGCTTATAGAACCCATCACAGGTGGCCAACAATCATGATAGGGTCAACCAGATAGTTGAAGGATGGGTTTAAAGCCGGGCCCGTACCCCTCCTGAAAACCAAATCGAAAGCGGAAGTTGAGCGCCGCTTTTATGTCGCTCAATCATATCCATTTTTTGCTCCAGCCTAATCAGTAACCTCTTCATTTTTTCATTTCCTGTTTTATCGTCAGAAGTTTCTTCCTTTTATCCATTTCGATACTTTTTAAAAGAGAAAATTCTGAAAATTCTGTATGTATACGATAGCAAAGCTAAATGATCCATTGTATATAGTGAATAATCCTGCCCTAAGAGTCACGGGAAGTCGTCATTAGGGCAGGATTATTCACTAGGTAAAATAGGCACAGTGCTGGCCGGATTGGCCATGTGTACAAAACACAATCAAATATTGAAGTTCGTCGGCCGGATTGGCCGTGTGGAAACGCTTCGGCTTTCCACTCTGGAGGACCCGGGTTCGAGTCTTGGGACCCACACCTTGAAAATATTTATCATGGGGTCCGCTTTCCACTCTGGAGGACCCGGGTTCGAGTCTCGGGTCCCACCCCGTGAAAATATTTATCAAGGGGTCCGGGCCCGGCCCGTCGATCCCTGTCCTTCACAATTGCTGACCTCTCCGCAGGGGTGGGCAGCCTGTGGAAGGGCTTGTTTCGCTCACCACATAGTATTCTACCAGAAAGACCCCTCCGCAGGGGTGGGCAGCCTGTGGAAGGGCTTGTTTCGCCCAGCCCCTCCGCAGGGATGGGCAGCCTGTGGAAGGGCTTGTTTCGCCCCGCCTCCGCAGGGGTGGGCAGCCTGTGGAAGGGCTTGTTTCGCCCCGTCTCCGCAGGGGTGGGCAGCCTGTGGAAGGGCTTGTTTCGTCCCGTCACATAGTATTCTACTAGAATGGGGCCCGGCCCGTCGATCCCCGTCCTCCACCATCTGGCTGACCCCTCCGCAGGGGTAGGCAGCCTGTGGAAGGACTTGTTTCGCCCCGCCACTTAGTACTCTTACTGAGTAAAAAGTGGCGTCATCTGTTGACAAAAAAAAGGCATGCCATTGGAGAGGCGGATTCGTCATTTCTTCTCACTTCCATAATTGTTTCTTCTGGATTTCAAGTAAAATATTTGAGCAAAATTCTGTGCTCCTTTATTGCTCACTGACGGAGCAGGCTCATTTTTCCTACTGGGGCAAATATGAAATATTCATACTCATACAATATTATATCGTTGCATAAGCATAGGCGAATTTGTATATGAAATATATATATATGAATTTGTATATGACTTAGTATTCTCCCTGAATGGAAAGTGGCGTCATCTGTTAACAAAAAAAAAATAGGCCGTGCTGGACCATTCTTGAAAACTGGAGCTGTGGGACCGGATTTGAACCCGGTCCAGGGCGTAACCCAAAGCTTTACCACGCGTCCATCCGGCCGAATATACAATTTAGAAAGATCATCATTGAATATGATCACGATAGTACATAGATTAACTATAAATCTGCAACTTTTTATAATGGCTGTCGTTCTAACTTCAAAAAGTTTCTTCCTGATAATTTTTCAACTATTTGATTGATTTTTATAAAATTCAACAGAACGATTAACAAATAAGAGAGTATTTTCACTCCAGGTAATTCGATTTTTATACCATATAAATTTAAAATAATTTCATATTTTGAGAAGGCAAACTTTTTGAATACATTTCTTCAATTTTAAAAAATATTTTCAATTTAAAAATCCTTATAAAAAGTGATAACGCTGAAACGTATGCAAATATTAGATATTCTTGTGTAAATGAAGAATTATTATTATTTGAGTTTGATATGAAAAATATTTACCTATTAATCAGCATAAACTTCGTGCCCACATTTAGCAAATATTCATTTTAAGTAATGGCTGGAATAGATGGGTATAGTTAAAATACTTTAAATTGTTCCTGATTGATCATAATCCAGAGATTATAGATAATTATATATACCATTATCGTAAGTAGTTTCAAACGAACATCGTCCGTCGGATGGACGCGTGATAAAACTGTGATTTTTTGTATTTTTATGCCTCTTTACAATCAGGGAGAATACTAAGGGACTGGGCCAATTCCAATTAGGGGCTGCACCCATACCCGTGAAGGGAAGCTGAATGGTGAAGAACGGGGATCGCCGAGCCGAGTCCAGAACCTCCAAAAAATATTTCAGATACGGACGCGGGACGCGAACCCTGGTTCTCCTGCGTGGCATGCCAATGCGTTATCACTCAGCCGTCCGGCCGCCTAAACCTGTGGCTTACTACCTTGAACGATCTGGTTTCAAATCCAGCTCCTACACCTCCAGTTTTTCAGGAGGGATCCGGCCTCGGCTGAAAAACCCCATCTTTCAACCATTCGAATGACCCCATCATGGGTGTTGACCAGCCTACGATAGGTTCTACAAGAGGCCACCCCAGATACAGTATACCTCTCGTGCGATATGGCGGCTTAACCCAACTAACATAACCAGATTGCCGGATTGGCCGCGTGGAAACCCTTCGGTTTTCCACTCTGGTGAACCCGGGTTCCACTCCTTGAAAATATTTATCATGGGGTCCGGACCCGGCCCATCCCCGCTGTCCTCCACAATCCGGCTGACCCCTCCGCAGAGGTGGACAGGTTACTTAGTACTCTTACTGAGTGGAAAGTGGCGTCATCTGTTGACAAAAAAAAAAAAAAAATTGGCATGACACAATGATCTTGCACTGGGAGAACTTAACAAAGTAAATCAGTTTTTCGGTTTATTAAATCCAATTAATATCGGTTGAATAGTTTTGGATTTAGATCATAATTCTCATTTTTCAGTTATATTTATTCTTATTTTATTAGTTTTTTACATCGTTTTCCACTTGAGAAGGGTCATTCCAGATTCCATTATGAATTGCCTATACCTATACTGTATTCAGCTGGCAGATGAAATATGAGGATCGAAAAGCCTGATCCGGATTCCCCTGAAAATATCAGATAGCGTAGAATTTAAAATCGATTATAGTTCCTCTTGGTGAAAGTGTAACACGTTTTCATGCTAGTATTCAGCCGAAAAGTTTGGCTGGCTAGTTTAATCATTTAAAATTTGTGCGAAGAGTACGTAACAGTACGTATATCCATAATGGAGTCAACCGATGCATTTAAGGATGACGATCACCAAACAAGGCTTAGAACTCATTCCTGAAACAAGTTCCAGAAAGAACTAAAATTGCCTACTTTCCGAAGGTGTTATTTATTTTTCATTTATTTAACATTTGAGTCCATTGGTTTTGTATTTCTAATTTTACCAGCATTATCGATGATCAGAGTAGATTTCACGATGATGGCACTTCGCAAAGATAATGACGTTATCGCGATGTCATGCATTGTTGCATCATCACGACGATATAAATTATCGACATTTTTCGACGTCATTCATTAGGTCACGTCACGATGACGCCGACATATCGGGACTATGACGTCATTGTGGTAGCCACTGAAATCGGGTGCTTTATTACGAAATCAGATAACCCATATGTTATCGCTGCACTGCTAGCACTTAGCACCATCTATTGACATTAATATAAATTACAATTGTAATAAAAATGAAATTCTATCCTGCAGCGTCGAAGTGCCCCTTAATTGTAGAAATCATAACTAAATTTCATGAAAATCTGCTAATTAGTTCAAATGTTATTAGTAGGGAACACAGATATTGGCCTGATCTAGTCTCATAATCCTCCATTTTTTTCGGAAAGTAGACAAAAAAATGGATTGTTTTCTATAATTTGATCCCCGAATGACTTCGACTATTAATTATCTTTGGTTCTTTACTTAAGCTATATACTATTACAGTAGTATTGAAAAAACTATTGTACACTTTTTCACCGCAAACTGTTTAGTCTGTCTACTTCATCAAAATTTCCAGTCGATCCGGATCTTTGTCTGCTAGCTACTTAATGAAGATGGAAAATTAAGAGTTCTAACGATGAAAATCAATCAAATCACTAACAATAAATCAACCAAATCAATTATTCGAAACCTCCTCATTTGAGGAATCCAACAGTGAATCTTATTGAATTAGTTTCTTATCGAAAACTATTGTGCGTTTAAATTATCGAAAATCTGATTATATATACGATTATATAACAGCATATAATCTAATGAATAAACTACTTAATATATCAAAATTCAATTATAAAAATCTAGCTTTTCAAAAATAAAAAATGATAATTTGAATAAAATTTTCTGAAAATCGAAAACACATTCTGGATAATCATTCTTATAATAATTATTATTAATTTTTATGCTGATAATAAGGTGAAGTGGTATACACGACATTAGTTATTTTTTGAGAATTTTTTTGCTCCAAATAATTTTTAATAAATCAAGAATCTTATAAAAAACTTAAAAGTTATTGTCCAGTTAATTAAAATATTTCTTAACAATATTCCTAGACTATATCAATAGAAATACCAGTGGTGCTTAACCTGATTAATTTATCAGAATACAGTTTAAACACACAAAGGTATCGATAAAAATTATTTTGTTATCAGATACTATAATAATTTTATGATACTGTAGAAAGATAACAGACCGGGTTATTGAGAAATTCTAGGAATTCGTCATGTAAATTTATTAAAAAACCAGTTTGTGAAATAATATCATTCGGTTGCCATACTAATTGAAATAAATAGGAAACAAATATTCTTTTATTAAATGAGAACAATTGCGCAAATTTTTTTTGCATTTCTATCACTGTATATGCTTAACACGAATATATTACATAATTTGAATATTTAATAAAGTCTAAAATTGGTGATAAGTTAGAGTTTTTCTTTTCTATAGAAATTTATAATTTTTTTGTTGTTAATACAATATTTCTTTGCATTTAGATAGCAAAAGCAACAAATAAAAATAGGCAAAACAAATTAAAAAAAAATTAAAAGCAGCAATTTAATTCTTCTCCCACCACAAACACCAGACTGATATAATTAAATGTATCAGTTCATTCAAGTATATGCAAATTACATCAGTCGTTTATATTTGCATATAAAAAAAACCTGAAACTAGTTTTAAATATGGTAGTTAATGGTTAATTAGTTTACGCCGCCATATCATCATGGGATATACTGTATCTGGCGGCGGCCACTTGTAGAGCCCCTCATAGGCTGGCCAACACCTGTAGGTTGAAGGATGGGGTTCAACAGGCCGGGCCCGGACCCCTCCTGAAAAACTGATGGAGGTGTGGGACCCGGATTTGAACCCGGATCCTCCAGGGTGGTAAGCCAAACCTTTACCACGCGGCCATCCGGCCGACTTAAATATGGTAGTGATATCATCATGATGGGTAAAAGGCGGCCCGCGAAGGTATCTGATACGGCACGCCGCATAAACTAGAACATATTAAGTTTCAAGGACCATATTTGTAAAATTCGATTCGAAAAGAAAAATATAAAATAATGGATGCTGTCGCTAGTGTACAAGTACACTACCGAGTTACTCCGAATTTTGATATTATTATTTGTTTGTTTTTACAAAATTAATTACGTAGTTACTTAGTTCTAATTTTGACTAATAGATGGCGCTCCGCGAACTTATTGAACAACCTTGTATTATTTAATGTAATTTGAAATATTAACATTGTGAGCCAAAAAATCACTATTCTCTCAATGTTTGGTAATTTGATTCAATCATCAGTTGGATTAGTCACATGAAACCAGAGGACTCAGGTTTGATTCCATGAAATTATTTCAGATATAAGTCTGGCATATTGATCTTTATCCTCTATAGCTAGGGGTTCCCAAAGTTTTCCTACATGGACCAAACTGTAAATTCCAAAATATTTATTGGACCAAAAAAAAGTTTTATGGAAAAATATGTTCAAATCAATAAAAAGTTAGACAGAAGTGTTATAAATCATAAAAAGTTAGACATAGCAATAATAAACACTTTTTATTAAAAACTGTTTAAAATAACACATTTCAAAAATAATTAAATAATTTCAAGTAAAAAAGAAAAAAATAATAAATTCATCAATCTGAAATGTGTAACTTGTGCAGTTGTTGCTTCTTTTAATAATATCATTGAGCCTTGGTTCTAAGTTGGTTGAATGTATGTCTTCTGCTTGAAAATATTCATCAAGTTAATTTTGATCTCAATTTGGACTTCATAATATTCATGATTGAGAAAGTTTTTTCACATATATAAGTACTTCCAAATAATAAAACCACATTCGGAAGCACTTAATATATTTTTTTCAAATAAAGTTCAAACACAACACAACTAGCAGTGTGTAGGAATGGGTTTTATTAGAGACTGTAAAAACGCTTTTGGCATTTCTCAATACAATCTTCAGTTACATACTCACTCAACATTAGAACAGTTTTTTAAACAAAGAATTCTAGAACAAAGTAGTAAAATTTGAAAATAAATTTCATGGGAAAACAAACAAAAAATAAATCTTTTGGATAAAATAAATATTTTCAAATTTTTTGTTTGTTTTCCCATGAAATCTATTTTCAAATTTTACTATTTTGTTCTAGAATTCTTTGTTTAAAAAACTGTTCTAATGTTGAGTGAGAGTATGTAACTGAAGATGGTATTAAGAAATGCCAAAAGTGTTTTTACAGTCTCTAATAAAACCCATTCCTACACACTGCTAATTGTGCTATATTGTGTTTGAACTTTATATAAATTGGTGATAAGCAGTTTTGTGTTTTAGAAGAATTATATTTTTTTCAACTGAACAATTTTTAATTATATGAAAAAAATTTATTTTTTTGTAAAAGTGTAATTACCTCTATGAATTCAAGATCGAGGATGATCTGACATTGCGGGGGTACATTTCTAGGGTTTGAGGGCTGCATTTGGCTCGCAGGCCAAACTTTGGGAACCCCTGCTCTACAGTCACATTTCTCGACTGCTTGGTTGTAGCCAGGTAACAGATCCAGCATCAATAATACTGGGCCATGAGAGATTTTTCTTGAATTAATAAATTTGTAATTAATTATTGAAAAAGGAATAAATGGCAGTTACTTTATACTGTAATAATAATAAATGAAGAATTCTGTAATTTTTAAAAACTTTTTAAAGATTTTATTATAATTGTATATGATAATTTTTATGCTGAATGTACTAAATTCAATATAATAAATTAATATTCATTAAATGCAGATTAAATGAAATTTTATAAAGATTTCATGTATTGTAAAATATTTTTTCTTTTTTGGTAATAGATGTGTCCACTTTCCATTCAGAGTCAGTCAGATTGTGGACAATGGGGATTGATGGATTGGGTCCAGACCCCATGATATTCCCAAGGGTGTGGGATCTAAAAATCAAATCCAAGTCCTCCAGAGTAGAAAGCCAAATCATTTTCATGCGGCTAATCCAGCCAATTATTTTACAATATTGTAAGCTTTATTCTTCTTTAGAAAAAAATAATAATAAAAAATTGAATTCTTAGCTGACATAAGTGATGAATTACAATTCACATAAATAATTTTTTTACTACAGTTCTTCTCAAACCAAAATCATTAAAATCATTTTACTAATAAAGAGCTGAATTTTCCACTGAATCATTTGTGATGAAAGTCAGAATAATTTACCAATGAAAACTCAACAAATTAATTTAGTAAATTAGTGCCTACTAAATTAATTTAATGAAGTTGTTTGAGGAAAATAACAAATCACTCAAGCTTTCAACAGGATTAGTGATTCATACTATTGAATTATCAGATTTAATAATATATTTGTCATGTCAAATTACAGATTAGAGAAAGAGTACTATTTATTATAATGTCATAATTAATTTAATATTTAATTTCAAGAGAATATAATATTTAATGCAAACTATTATAAAAATTAAAAATGAGCAAAATATAAAATTGTAATATTAAAAAAAATTTTATGCTTAAATCAACATACGTTTTCATTGAAGATTTCAGAGTTGATTCCGTTACCCCTATTTCAAGAGGTCCCATAAAATTTTTATCCATACTTCCTACTCATTGTGTTTCTGAGAAAAAAAGAGTGGTACATACAGTAAGATACATCCTGTATGTGTCTGTGTGTGTGTATATATATATATATATATATATACAGAGGATGAAAATAAACTTCATCGTAAAATTTTGTATACTGATAGGGAATCTCGAAACAAGTCGAAAATGTCTAATGAACATATACTACTTAATTAACGTAAAAACTGCATAAATACTTATAATATACAATAGATAAGTTCAGCACTAAACAGCAGTGTAAATAAATAATTTATTCAAGTACTCTGCGCTAACGTTTTCGGCCATGAAGCCATCTTCAGGCGCTATTCAAAACAGACGTTCGAAAAAAAGAATACACCGTTATGGTGATAGATTATAAAAATAATTATCTGGTTATACATATTAACGAAATATGGTATGAATATTGGTTACAGTTATAATATTAATAATAGAGGACGATATACAGGCGGATAATATACAAATAATAAAATAAATAAATGAAATAGAGAATAAAAATAAATTCCTCAGTTGGCAAACGTATTAAACAATAATAGTTCATTACACTAGGTAATACACGTTTAACAATATTACATAGTGTAATGAACTATTATTGTTTAATACGTTGCCAACTGAGAAATTTATTTTTATTCTCTATTTCATCTATTTATTTTATTTATTTTATTTTATTATTTGTATATTATCCGCCTGTATATCGCCCCCTATTATTAATATTATAACTGTAACCAATATTTGTACCATATTTCATTAATATGTATAACCAGATAATTATTTTTGTAACTATCACCATACCAACGGTGTATTCTTTTTTTGAACGTCTGTTTTGAATAGCGCCTGAAGATGGCTTCACGGCCGAAAACGTTAGCGCAGAGTACTTGAATAAAGTATTTATTTACACTGCTGTTTAGTGCTGAACATATAGTCTTAAATGGCACTATTTTTGAGTTATAATCCTTTAAAGTTAGCCGATCACCATCGAATACACACTAAATTGTGAATTAATCTTTAGCACTAAAAAGCAGACCAATTATGCTAAATCATTAAAAAAATTCTTTAATCAGAGAAGTGCTTTCGGCTTATGCACCATATATTCAACTCTTACAAAGTATTCTAACGTTTTTTGGAACAAAGAATATTAATCTAGAATAATAATATACAATTCTATAGGAAAGAACAAAGTTAAAAATTCTTTAAATATTTAAAATATTTCCATTTCTTGTTCTTAACACGTTCTCTCTGGATTTTTTCAATGGGAGTATGTGACATATATTTGTATGGAAAAACTAAAATATAATGAAAGTGAATAAAAATAAATACAAAATAAATTAATAAAAATAATTAAAGCAATTAATTTTTTGCTCTCTGCAGAGTTCTTTTTGGTTTCATGTTACAGTTCTTTACACGTCTATTTTTTTTTTTTTTTTTTTTTTTTATATTTTTTTTTTTTTTTTTTTTTTTTTTTTTTTTTTTTTTTTTTTTTTTTTTGTGCTAAAGATTAATTCACAATTTAGTTAAGTACCGTTCAAAGCAGTGTGTTATTTTGAGACTTGTATCGAATACACAAAGCATCACAATGCATCGCGTTGCATTGAATCTCTCACCTTCTTACTACCTGGTAGTTAGTAGTGCCATGTGCATTTGATGGTGATTGATAGCTTTAAAGGGTTATAACTCAAAAATATGCCATTTAGACCATGTGTTCATTGGATATTTTCGACTTGTTTCGAAGTCCCCTATCAGTACACAAAATTTTACGATGAAGTTTTTCTTCACCCTGAATATATTAAAATGACCTGATAAATTTGGAAAGTGAACTTTTGTAGAATCAGATTTTATGATTGTACCAGATTCAAAATATTTTTAGAAGAAAAAATTTTAACAAATATTTACGAATTTATAATAATTGTTAATTTGCACAGTATATGTAAGTATAATATATATTATTATAAATTTACTAAAATATAAAGAATTTATCAGCTTAATAGTTAAGAACTTTGAAAAAAAATTATACAATTCTAAATCATATAATTTGAAGTCTAATTTTTAATTCTAAGAACTGAATTAACAAGGTTTTACAGTATTAATATATGTTTATTTGCAATAATATTTATATGTAATATTAATGTTTTATAAGTTATTGTGATTTTTATATTGTAATTATTTTAATTTTTAAATGCATGTATTCTGCATTATTTTATTCTTATTCATTACTGCTATGGTAACTAATAATGGATGTTATCATCAGAAAATGCTCTAGTATAAAGAAAATCTTTTAAATTTAATATGAACCAATTCTTACTAAATTGTCATTAATAATGAATTAATTTGAACTAGGAATCAGAAAAAGTCAACGACTTATTTTGTTCCAAATAGAATTCGAAGCAGCTTGTAAGATTTCATTACCAAAGTTTTACAGATTAAAGAAAGCAAGAAAATCAATGCCTAATTTTAATTACGGCTTCAAAAACAAAAATAAAGTCAATCTATTTAGGAATGATATTTATATCTAAAAAAATCTATACCTGAATTTTCTTGACGTATATTCTTTTTCTTCTTCTTTTGCATTTTTTCATCTGAGGTATTTTTAATTTCACAATGGACACCTTATATAAAAAAAATAAAACCCAGCAACTGTATTACTTTATTAAAGAAACAGTTCCAAAAAGAACTAAAATTGCCTACTTTCCGAAGGTGTCATTTATTTAGCATTTGTAATCCATTAATTTTATGCGTCCAATTTTAATGCTAATATAATCAGCACAGATATCATATTGCCATAATGATGATGCCATCATATCATACATTGTTGTGATATCATAATATCAAAATTTATTGATATTTTGTGATACCATTCATTGCTATATCATGATGACATCACATTGCGGCTGTGACATCATTATGATAGATATTAACAATAGAGAATGCTATGTTAAAAAAAATCAGGTAAATGATATGCTATCCTTATACTACTAACACTTAGCATCATCTCTTGGCTATAATATAGACTAAAATGGAGATAAAAATAAAATTTTATCCTTTGGGATTAAAAGATCCTATAGAATTAAGGGATATGGCATCTAGATACCTTTTAATGGTAAAACATCACTACTGAATTTCATGAAAATTTGCTTATTAGTTTAAAAGTTATTAATAGGAGACAGCCAGACATGGGTCCTATTTTATAAGCCTCCATTCCTTCAGAAAGTAGGCTAAAAAGTAAAAACTATATACAGGTAACTCTCGTATAACATAGTTTTGCTCTAACATAATTAGAAAACTGAGGAAACCCTCATATGACATGGTACTTCAACATGATTTTTACTTAACACATTTAGAAAATTACATTTATTCTCACAAAACATTTTCATTAATTTTTTGTAAATCCATATTATGGACATACAATACACAAACAAAATGCATTAATTGGGAAATACTTTGCTAAAATTAGTCATAGAAGCAATTTTGCTAGTTTGCCATGAGAGGGATGATATGGTCTATTTTTTATTTGAAATTGAGTTAATTGTCAACTATTGAGTATTTTGAGTTCTAAACATTCAATTTGTGGAGAAAACATAAGTTTTTATTAAACGTTCAATCAGACTGCACCAAACACAAATTACAAGTAAAACTACACAAGAGCCCTTTAGCAGTCAAAGATAAAAAAAAAAAAAAATATTTTGACTGCTAAAGGGCTCTCGTGTAGTTTTAAATAAGTTTTTATTCTTCAATAGAGGAATGTGAAAAAAAAAACTTTTTTTATTCATAAAGTTTTTAGGATGTATGTTAAGGAATGATTGTTTTGTAGCAGGTTAGATACAGATTTTGTAGAGAGTAGAAGATACACAAATTTTAAATGCATAAAAAAGTTCAGAAAGTGGATTTAATATTGTTAAAAAAAAAAACACACTCATTTTAACTGAACAACAGTAAGAAAGATATAATTATTTAATGAGTGTTACCAGTAATGATCTGCTGCCCCAATGACCGTTTTAAATATATATAAGAGTATATTACAAAATTAAATTATGCTATATTATGCACTTTCTGAAACGAGTGATAAGGTAACTCTTGAAATCTATATTTCTATTGGTTCATTATGACCTAGCTTTCTATTGGTTTTATTGATCAGGGAACACCAGCACACTCATAACATCTTGTGGGAATTTTAGGTGTAACACAAAACTGAAACAAATGACAGCTAGTCAGCCCCTGGTTATTTGGCACTTTCTCTCTTACATTATATGTTTGCTGAAGTAACAAATGCAAGGAAATAAAAATGTAGTATTTCATCAAAGATATAACAAGTTTTATGAAATAAATAAATATTACAAGCATAGTTCAGTCTAATTTTTTTCACTTATGGACAGAAAAAGCATTACTACGGGCACTTAGAATACACTATTGTGCAGATGAATGTTAAAAAGAGTAAGGAATGTAAATTTGTGATCTCCACATTGGGCAGCTACCCAAGTGCCCACTTTAGAGAGAACTCTGATCACAAGTGTTATTTTAACATCAATTCGCCAAACTGAACAAAAAATTGGATAAGAGTTTTACCAAATCGGTACAAACTGGCTGAATCCCATCATTGAATGTTACATAGGTGTATACTTTTTCATTTTACATATATTGTTTTCTTTGGATCGTACATATATAAACGAAATTAAGAAAAAAGTATATAAAGAAATTGAAATGGTTGTTTAAGAAACAGCTAAAGCACTATAAGAAGAAAGAGTTGCAAATACAAGATGTGATTACAATTATAGGTGATATAAACATACTGCCTAGTATTGAAAGATTAATGAAGAAAGACCCCTCCTACGCACTGAAAACAGCAGATAAGATAGAAGATATGATACATATATATATTTATTTTCTTTCTTTATATTTCATATTATTAATATTCTTAATAAAAATTAAGTTTCTTATGTGGCATTAAAAAAAGTTATTTGTTTCTAATTGGTTTTGGAACATAACTCCCTTTTTGTATTGGCTCCAGATCTCATATAACACAGTCTCACACAACACAATATTTTTTAGAAACCTATCTACCATGTTATACAAGGGTTACCTATATTTTGACAAATATTCAAATCATTATTAGATGGAAATAGATTATATGATTTTTACTATTTAATTACTGTATATTTAAGTTGTTGATTTGCAATATGAATAATGGGCTAATTTCAACATTTATCACTAATCAAACAGAAAAAAAAAAAAAAGATTAAAATAATATAATTTAAAGATTAAATGATCAAAATAAATTTAACTATTAATGAACTTTTTTGGGATTAATAGAATGATAACCATACTTTATGGCATACAAAACAGTCATATAAGATAACTTAGTCTTATAAAAAAATCTATGGCTTTTATTTTCTTATATTTGTTAATGAAAGTTTTCAATCTATTGAGGCATTTATTGATTACTTCTATTACTATGAAACTGAAAAAATTGCTAGTCAAATAAAATATCTTTCAAAGAACTAACAAAATGCAAAAAATAAAAGTTTGATAGCTTATATTTGGTTTATTAATTTAAATCATATTATAATTTTTTAATTTTTAATTATAAGATAGAAATTTTGATGGTAGAAATGTAGTCTCCCTGCTAGTATTGTAATTAAAATAGCACAAATGCTTGATTAAAAATTAAAATAGCACAAATAATAACTAATGTTTGAGTGTAGTCATCTCATTGTGGTTAGTATATGTGTATATGTATGTGGAAATTAAACTGATTTTATCTGAATTCGTAAAGAAAAACAAAATGAGTAAAAACGTCTTAAAATTAAATTCAGGAGAATACAACTTGGCACTCCCGCCTCTTTTCGTCGTCGTCGTTCTTTCTCCTCCTTCTCTTCTTTTTTTTTTTTGGCGCCCCCTTTCGGGTGCGTCCTCAAACCCACATCTTCGGCCATCCTGGAACTTGATCCCGTCCTCGGGAACAAGTTATAAAGTCTGGCACCCACTGGGGTGAGTGCTACTCGTTAGGCTCCCTCCATCTCTTCATGTGATCGGCAGCTGTACTTGTTACATTCGGGCCTTCATGTTGACCTATCTTCTCAACTTCATATCGACAATGAGGCATACACTTCTTTATTTTATAGGGGCCATAGAATTTGGGGCGTAGTTTCATGCCCGTTCCGAATTGGGTTTTCTCTATCGCTACAAGGTCACCTGGCCTGTAACTGGTTGCCTCTTTCCTTTTCTTATTAAAATTATTAGCATTCTCTTTCTGTATTTCTAAAATTTTGGCCTTGGCTTCTTCTCTAATCTGTTCCCTATCCTGCATCATGCTATCGATATACTCTTCTTCTAGAAGCTCTTTAATTCTTAAATCTTCCTTATTCCTCATTTTAATACCTATCAATAATTCGAATGGTGTATATTTAGTACTCCTGGACTTGGTGCAATTGATTATACGTTGTACCGAAGCAACGTGCTTGTACCACCTTGCGGGATCGTCTATCGATAGTTTCGTCAAAACTGGTATAAGGATGCTGTGCATTCTTTCAATCTGTCCGTTCCCACGCGGTATCCCTGTTGTAATTTTTACATGCTCGATGCTTTCGTCGGTACAATAATTCTCAAACTCCCTCGATGTGAAAGCACTACCTCTGTCAGTTATTATTCTGGCAGGGTTCCCAAAAGTGGTCTGTTGTAATCTTAACTTTTCTAGGGCATCAGCAGTCGATGTAGTCTTGACAGGGTATAACCACAAAAATTTTGTAAACGCATCCACTACTGTAAATATGTGATTATAATTCTTATTTGTCGAGGGGAGGGGACCAATGAAATCAACATGGTAAGTATCCAATGGAACGTTTCCTTTGGGAATCGGGTTCAAGTACCCCTCGGCTTTCCCACGCTTCTTCCCAGCAAGTATACACTCAACACAATTTGTAACCACTCTCTCGACAGCTTTTCTAAGCTCTGGTATATAAAAGTCTTGTTTCACGACATCTTCAGTTTTGGATATCGCAAAGTGACCTTTCCAATGTGCATTCCTAATTATTTCGTTCTGCATGGCCTTTGGTACCACTATCAGTTCTCTATCATCAAGAGCTTTGTACAAAATGCCATTCTTCACAAAATAATTAGGAAACTCCCCTTTTTCTGCTAACTTCATAATAGTACTTACATACTCGTCGTCCAACTGTGAAGCAACTATTTTTGCTGTTATTTCATCATGAGAGATTACCATGACAGGATATCTGCTTAGTGCATCAACATGCTTCATTTGCTTGCCGGGGCGATGCACTATTTTGTAATCAAAGTCCTCTAAGAAAATTATCCATCTTGCAATTTTAGGGCTTATGTCTTTCTTTGACAGTCATGTCTTAGTTTTTTGGAAAGCAGAACAATCTGTGTAAATTTCAAATTTGGCACCTACCAAATAGTTGCGGAATTTTTTCAGAGCCTCGACTACTGCCAGGACTTCCAATTCGTAACTCGAATACTTCTCTTCCTGTGGGGATGTCTTTTTACTCATGTAGTGGATTGGATGATACTTTCCATCATTTGCTTCTTGTAAAAGCACAGCTCCATATCCGTACTTACTTGCATCTGTTTGCAGTTGTAGCTTGGCTCCTGGCTGAAAGATGTGCAAAACTGGCTCCATAGATAGAGCTTATTTAAGTTTCCTGAAGGATTCTTGTTGTTCTGGTCCAAAGTAAAAGCTTACAGACTGACGTAGCAGGTCACTTAATGGTTTGGCGAGTAATGAGTAGTTTCGAATATACCGCCTAAAGTATCCTGTAAGACCAAGGAAACTCTGCACCTGTTTGGCAGTCTTAGGTTCGGGAAAATTCTGAACTGAGCGTGTTTTGGCTGGTGATGGCTTAAGGGTTCCATCTTCAATCAAACAGCCTAGAAATTCTAATCTGTTCTTCAGAAATTGACACTTTTTCAGGTTTAACTGAAGACCGTATTCAGAAGTACTGTTCAGGACGCGCTTCAATTTTTCCAGGCCTTCTTGTTCATCCAGGGAGGGGATAATTATGTCATCCATATATACAATTACTACATTTTCTCTTAAGAGTTCTTGGAATACACGACTAATGTATCGTGAGAACATGCTTGGGCTGTTAGTGAGGCCAAAGGGCACTTTCAAACACTCGTACTGGCCCTCATGAGTTACAAATGATGTGAACTTGGAACTTTCCTCTTCCACATCAATGTAGAAGAATCCATTTTTCAAATCCAATGTTGTAAACAACTTTGCTCCTTGGAGCTTATCCAAAACATCATCTATTAGTGGTAATGGGAACCTGTCTCTCAAGGTCTTCTTATTCAATCTTCGATAATCGATGCACAATCTAGTAGAGCCATCCTTTTTTTTACACAATGCTATTGGCGAAGCAAAGTCGGAGCAACTTGGTCTAATAATTCCCATACGCAGCCATTCCTCAACTTGGTCTTCCACTATTCTCTTCTCCATATTTGCCAGCCTACGTGGTCTCTGACATATGGGCGTTTCATCTGTCAAAATTATTTTCATTTTTAAATTAGTACTCTTTACCTTGTCTGGCTTGTAACCCTTTATTAGGTTTGACACTCCTTCCCGTGTTTTCCTATTGAGAATATGATTAAGCTCAATCTGATCTGGCATTTCGATTATATCTGCTAACTGCACCAGGTAGTTGTCTGGTGTCCTCTGAAACTCCACACCATTCTTACTAATCCTTAGTTCTCCTCGTTCTATAATGTCAGTACCTATTAGGGCTTCCAACGACATTAAATCATGCCCAATCACCCAGAGGTTCGTTTCAAACAAATTTCCATCAACTTCTATCTTTCCCGTAAAGGAACCTATTGGTTTGATTTGATTGTTCCCTAGCCCAGTCAGCATGATATTACTTGGGTTCAGATATGGATAACTTTTAAACTAAACTATAATACGTTAGCATATAGGAAAATAACGATAAATAAATAATAGAATGCATAATAAAATAAAAATAGGACAGGTCCAAGTTAACTTCCTCACAGGTTTGCCTGCCGTATATCTCTTTTATGTTCGCATAACCTTTTGCCGTATATCTCTTTTATGTTCGCATAATTTTGAAAAAGTCTTGGCAAAATGGTGCAACCAGAAGCTAGGTGAAACAGAAAACTCTACTTTAGTTACTAAGGTGGTCGTAGATAAAATAAAGTCTTTAATTTTTGATCCAGAGGATGTATACACCACATATGACTTCCAATCCCTATACCCGTCCTTAAAACTGGAACCAGTATGCCTCTTCTTCTACAGGTTTTTATTCGAACATCTACCATCACAACGAGACATTGGCCACTTATTGAGAGAAATCGCTTACTTAATTTGTTACAATTCTTACTTCGTTTTTAAGAATAAAATCTATAAACAGACACGTGGTGTACCCATCGGGAGCCCAATCGCCGGACCCTTAGCGGAAATACTTCTCAGAGAACTGGAAAAACAGAAGCTCCCACCTTACCAAGATTCCATCAAACTATATAAACGTTATGTAGATGACATACTAGTCGTATGGAACAACGAAATTTATATAGATGATTTTCCAAAAGCCTTCACCTTGGACCAATACGGCCTCACATTGAAGAAGGAGCAACAAAGTAAAACAGAAATATATTTTTTAGACTGCAATATCACAATACAGGAACGTATTATTAATACCACTGTCTATAGAAAGCCTACTTACCAACCTATTATCATCCCCAATTGGTCTAATGATCCTATAACTTACAAAAGATCAGCTTTCTATGCATACTATAAAAGGGCGCTAACTACTGCTCCACGGAACAAGACCTCACTAAAGAGCTCCAGTACATACAGGATATTGGAAAAAGCCATGGATATTCCAGAGCATTTTTTATGAAAATTTTAAAGAATGTTAGATCTAAGATGGTATCTACTGCATTAAACGCACCTAAACAACCTCTGGAGGACAAACAAAATGAATTTTTACCGGTTCCGTATAACCTTAGAAACCTGCAAGTAATAAAGAATATAGCAAAGAAAAATAATAAAGGACTAGCTGTGAAAAGAGCACCGACCTTATTTAACATGTTAAGAACTGATAAAGACCCTTTGAAACCACATGAAAAAACTGGTGTATATAAAATTCCAGTTCTGGACAATTCCACACACGACCGTCTATCTTATATAGGGGTCACAAATAGAAATCTGGGCAAAAGGTTATGCGAACATAAAAGAGATATACGGCAGGTAGAACACATTTCTTTCATAATTAGAAAATATTCATCTATTGTTTCAGTGTGCCTCCGAGTGCCTTTCACTAACATCTCATGTAGTTGAGCTGAGTTACATTCAATACCGAATTCCTCTATTAACAATCTTTAAGTTTATCCCAGGAATTAACCGTTGCCTCACTCTGAATATATAACTTTGCTCTCCCAATTAGATACCATTTTGCAAAAATTATTTTTTGCAAATTATTAAGTTCTAATAACCTAGCTGCATCTTCAAAATTTTCAATCCACTTCTGAACGTTTTCATACTCGGTGCCACTAAACAGCGGAACGAAATTTTCTACGTCATTAAAATTGATCGAGAGAATAGACTTTTCCGGGAGGGGAAATTCAGTCTGGTATCTGTCTGTTGAAATTTGAGCCTCTCCACTGGAATGCGGAGTATGTAGGGTCTGGTCCTCGTCATCGGTAACCTCATCTTCGCTCTCCCGTACAATACTATCTTCTAAAACTTTCAGGTCGCACAAGCATGATAATATCCTAACTACAATCTCAGCCTTTAAACCTTCGTTGCTTATACTTAATATGTTACATATCGTTATTAATTCACTTAAAGAAAAAATCCTTTCCACTTCGTCCTTTTTTTTTATTAAATTCACCGTCATCTAGTTGGAATGCGAATCCCTAAAAATCCCTTAGCCTTTTTCTATTTAACCTATCACCTTCCGTCCCGAAGATTAACTTATGTAAACTTCGAATTTTCGACGTCTTTTCGTCTTTAAGGGCGACGCTTATTTCCGTGATATCAGCCAATTTCATCTTGGAATATTTTAAGAATAGTTCGTACTCACACTTTACAACAGTCAAAAGGATTACCTCTGGTTAAGATTTCACTTTCCGTTGTTAAGAAAAGAATAATAGTAGCTCAAATTTGCTTTACGTTGTCATACCATCACTTCGTGCAGGCGGTCTTCATTAAGATTAGCATCGTTGTCCAGTCCAAATTTGCTTTACGTTGTCATACCATCACTTCGTGCAGGCGGTCTTCATTAAGATTAGCGTCGTTGTCCAGTCAGAGAAGGACTCGTCGTTTCATATCTTCGTTGTCGCTTCAAATCCTGGCTGAGCCCCCAAATTTTGTGGAAATTAAACTAATTTTATCTGACTTCGTAAAGAAAAACAAAATGAGTAAAAACGTCTTAAAATTAAATTCAGGAGAATACAACTTGGCACTCCCGCCTCTTTTCGTCGTCGTCGTTCTTTCTCCTCCTTCTCTCTCTTTTTTTTTTTGGCACCCCCTTTCGGGTGCGTCCTCAATCCCACATTTATAATTGAATAAATGACTTAAATAAAAATAAAAATCAAATAAATAATATATCAGTGTGTTTAAGAAAAAAAAATTTTGTTAAAAGGTTTTCTATATAAATATAATCAGAAATTTAATAGTTTGTTTACATACACTTGCAAAGTCGCAAATTTGAACGAAAGCTGCATCTTCAAAATTTTCAATCCACTTCTGAATGTTTTCATACTCGGTGCCACTAAATGGCGGAACGAAATTTTCTACATCATTAAAATTGATTGAGAGAGTAGACTTTTCCAGGAGGGGAAATTCAGTCTGGTGTCTGTCTGTTGAAATTTGAATCTCCCCACTGGAATGCGAAGTATGTAGGGTCTGGTCCTCGTCATCGGTAACCTCATCTCGCTCTCCCGTACAATACTATCTTCTAAAACTTTTAGGTCGCACAAGCATGATAATATCCTAACTACAATCTCAGCCTCTAAACCTTCGTTGCTTATACTTAATACGTTACATATCGTTATTAATTCACTTAAAGAAAAAATCCTTTCCACTTCGTCCTTTTTTTTATTAAATTCACCGTCATCTAGTTGGAATGCGAATCCCTCAAAATCCCTTAGCCTTTTTCTATTTAACCTATCACCTTCCGTCCCGAAGATTAACTTATGTAAACTTCGAATTTTCGACATCTTTTCATCTTTAAGGGTGACGCTTATTTCCATGATATCAGCCAATCTCATCTTGGAATATTTTAAGAATAGTTCGTACTCACACTTTACAACAGTCAAAAAGATTACATCTGGCTAAGTTTTCACTTTCCGTCGTTAACAAAAGGATAATAGTAGCTCAAATTTGCCCTACATCATCATACCATCACTTCGTGCAGGCAGTCTTCATTAGGATTAGCGTCGTTGTCCGGTCAGAGAAGGACTCGTCGTTTCAAATCTTCGTTGTCACTTCAAATCCCGGACGAGCCCCCAAATTTTGTGGAAATTAAACTGATTTTATCTGAATTCGTAAAGAAAAACAAAATGAGTAAAAACGTCTTAAAATTAAATTCAGGAGAATACAACTTGGCACTCCCGCCTCTTTTCGTCGTCGTCGTTCTTTCTCCTCCTTCTCTTCTTTTTTTTTTTGGCGCCCCCTTTCGGGTGTGTCCTCAAACCCATATGTATATGATATATATATATATATCTCAATCACCCAGCAGAATTGATAAATGATTTAAATTAATAAAACACAAATGCTCATAGTGCAATCATGTTGTTTGTTAACATATATAAAGCAGATATCCTATACTCTTACTGCTTTGAACAATAAATTTATTATTATAAGTTAGATATTTTATAATAGCTAATCACTGGATTATTTTTGTATATAACATAAATGTAACTGTGTCAAACATGATATATTGTACATGAAATCAGTATTTATAACGATTAATTAAGTAACATTTTTTTTTATTGTAAATCAGGGCTGCCAAAAGGGGAACATCTGAGACTTTTATTACAGGCTCGGCATCGAAAAGGGCCTGATCATCTAGCCCCAACATGTCACATAAGGTGTCCGATAGTTCACAGGTAGCACTAAAACACATTATCTACCACCCAAAGCAACCATGCTAAAATAAACTACAGGCAGTCTTCAACTTACAACAGAGCTCCATTCCAACATCTCCACCATAAGTCGATTCTGATATAGGTTGAGGACATTTTTAATTCTTGATTAGTATGATTTCTCTTTTAATATTTTCATAAATTAAATTTCTATTTAATTTAAAATGATAAAAAAAGAGATGAGGAAAGCTTTGTTTAATGTTGGAATTTTTATCAAAGTATTATTTCTCTTACTGGACATGTAAAAGTTATGACAACATACAATAATAAGGCATTGCTTGCCAACTAATGCCAATGCTGTGATGCATATACAAAAGCAATGTGATATTTGTATGTATATGCAAGCATCAAAGTTGAGAGAATTTTTAATAATAATTTCTGGCCGTCGTAAGTTGACTACCTATATTTTATATACAAGGCTTTGCTATATATATAATACTATATTTTAATAGATTTGCTTTGCTAGCAATAGAAAATGAACTGGCAATGAAAATTAATTATGACGAGGTGATTAAAACCTCGTTTTGCTAACCATAAAGTAACGAAGTGGATGAGGCAAATAGAGATAAGGCAATAAAAACTTAATAATTTTCTTTTTATTTAATGTTTGTATTTTGTATATATGTAATGTATGAAATTTTGAATTTATTGTACTCTCTTTAAAAAAAATGTTTAATATTTGATATGACTTTTTTTATTAAACCAAAGTGATGCACTTTTTAAAATGGGGCCAGATCACAGACTTGTCACAAGGTCAAAAATTTATTTCAGCAGTCCTGTTATAAATTAAAGCAAAAAAAAATTCATTTAAAAATAGTAATTTATTTTTATATTATAAGGTGGATGATATAAGTGTACAATTTTACATAAGTTAAATCAAGATGAAACTTGAATTATTGGAAGGAAAGCAACCAATAGGTCAAAATTTATCAAAGGATAACAGATTAAATGAATACAGTTTCTGAGATGTACAGATATGAAGATTCACAAATCTGTTCACACTGATTAATGTTATTCTTCCAAGATTTGATACATGATTCATATTTGTTTTAATTTAATTTTATATTTTATCATTTATAATAAACATACTAATACAAAATCTGTTTTACAATAAAAAAAAAATAGAATATTACCAATATCATAAGATTTGAAAATTACTGCCAGTACTTGAAAGTATAGTCAATAAGTAATAGATAGCTAACTGATAGATAAAAAGTAATTGTAAAATGTAAACAAAATTATCCTGGCAACAACAACAAGTTAACCTATAGTTAATTAGCAGGAACTTTAACCCTTTGAGGTCTGCTTGACATGTATGCACGCCATCAAAGTAGAATAAACAGTGATTAAAAAACAATTAAAAAACTTCAATCCAGATTTATTAGTGCAGCTATTGCAGAGCAATTTTTTTTGCATTTATTGGGTGAAAATATCTACTTCCAATGATAAGTCCTAAATTTTTGGATAGCTGAAATTTGTTTTTAAATTACATTTTAAAGATAGAAAATTTGAATGACTGTATTAGCAGAATTTGGATTATTTTTCATCAAATTTCATTGATTCTGTTTTCTATTCTATTATATTTTAGTAATTTTATTTCAGTTATGGGATGAGAAAAATTTATTTTTGAAATTTTAATATAATCAGAATCTAAAATTTGTAAAATTGAAAAAATGTTGCAAATACAATTGATTTTCGCTATTCACTGTAGTTACGTTCTGTAAATTCTTTGCGAATAGTGAACCATTATGTCTATGGGAAATATAGAGTTTCCTTTCTTCCCAACATTTTCATACTTGGTTTATGTGTGTTTCCTGTTTTACAGACACTTTATTTAATTTGTATTACATTTCTTAAAAATAATTACAGTATATGCAGTGTAGAGTACTATATACAGTATTATAATTATTATACAATAATCTTTATTTAATTTTTAAAAACATTAACTATGTAGTAAATAAAATCTTATTTTTAATTGAGTTTTTTGATGTTACAAGATGTTTGATGTGACACCTGACACATTGTCTTTCTGAACTGCATTAAAAAACTGCATCAGCCTTGTCTGTGTCGCTTTTTGCCTCAGATCTTCTAAATTTTGGCATAAGTAGCATATGCACAGGAAGTTAGGCACCTAAATTTGAGGATGCATTCAAGCATAGGGTCACATTCCCTATGGGACTCCCAGACGATATGGATAAGAACAGGATTTTGGCATACCTGCAGTCTGTGGAGTGAGCAAGCATAGGTAATCAGAAATTTTTCGGCAAACTGATTCAGAGACTACATTTGGTAACAAACAACTTCCTTTCTCCCTCTCTCTCCAAAGAGAAAGGGAAAGGGCGTACATTGATAACAGTATTTTCGCCGGTCAGTGGGAATCCGCGAATAACGATTTTGTGGTTACAAATAAATTTTTGCAAATAGTCGAATGCGTGAATACGGAATCCGCAAATAATGACAACTGACTGTTATACAAAAATATTGATTAATTCTGTTAAAATAAACAATATTTTTACTTAGTTGTTTATTTATTGCTTTACTTTTACAGATAATTTAGTAAAATATAAGAAAAGCCTAATGTAAACAACTCAGGTTATAAAAAGAGGCTTGGTGCTTTCATTGTTTGTGGGTGGCTAGTCGTTTCACAGAAAATCGCAGACAAGCCTACTTTACTGCACTTCATGTGGTATTAAATGTAGTATGTCAACAAAGCATCTGCAGGCTAATTAAAGTAAATAAGAAAATGTTATAGCTGTTTATGTATGAGAATTTTCATATATGTTGGGTTTTTGGATATAAATTTGAAAATTTATAAAAAATTAATAATTACTGAAACATTACTGAAGGAAAAATATATCAATAAATATATTTTAATAAAAAATGACAATATTTTAATAAATTTATGTTATTTTTCAATTAATTCTACAATGTAACATAAGTAATGCAAATTTGCATAACACTCGGTTTTTTGTTGATAATTTTTTAAAATATGATCTAATTTTCTTCATTCATAGCTTATTTTATTCATAAGGCTTTGCCAGTATCAAAAATAAATATTTCATTGGATGGCTGAAATTTCATACAAAAAATCCTGTTTTCTCTGATCTCATATAATAAAAGAAAAGTTATGAAAGAAATAAAATTCAAAAAAGTTTTTTACATTGTTAGAATGAGAATATAGAACAGAATGAATTGTAAAAATTTCATAAAATTTAATGAAAATTAAGTGAGATTTCACACTATTAACTTTTTACATATTAATTAATTTTGAAAAAAATTGCAACTTCAACAAGTTAGTGAGACACTGTAAAACCAAGCATATATATTTTATTTCTGCAATTAAAAACAGTTAAAGAATAATAAAACTAATAAATAACTTTAAATTAATAAAATTAATTAGTTTATTCGTTTATATAAAAGCTTTTGATAAATTGCATATAAGATTAATTGTTTTAACCACTTGAGTGCCTGTGCCATCTATAAATGCCAAAATGATGGAACAGAAAACAATAAACAATAAAAAAATGATATAAAAAAAATTCATCCTGATTTTATTAATCTAAATTTTGCAAAATCAGTATTATTGTATATAATCATTGAAAATAGTCCCCTCTGACAGTGGGTCCTAAATTTTTCCACTTGTCAAAATATTTTTTAAATTACACGTAAACAAACATTGTTTACATATGAACATATATTCGATAGAATTTGGCTTTTTTTTTTTTATCCCATCCTGTTGATTTTATAATCTAACTTAGTAGTTCTTAACCTTTTCAAAATCACAGAACAGTTTCGATTGTAAAGAATATTTGCAGAACACTACATTACTAAGATCATAAAACAAACAACAAAAAATATGCAGGAACATGTATTTTACTAAAAATTATACATTACACATTAAAATACAGTAAAAAACATTAATTAAAAAAGCATATATTATTAAGAACTGTAAGTAACTCTTTCTGAAAAATGGAACATTTCTAAATCAAGTTTAATGCAATGCCTGAGCTAATTGTCTTTTGCAGATTTGAGCATGTCAGATCTACTCAATTGTAAGAAATCTAGCACTAATAGCAGTAAAGTACAACACTTTTATTTAAAGGAAAAATACAAATGTTTTCAGCAGTTACGCCATCGTCAGGTAACATTCCATGTAACAAACATTAACAGATGGAATGTTACCTGATGATGGCATAACTGCCGAAAACGTTTGTATTTTTCCTTTAAATAAAAGTGTTGTACTTTACTGCTATTAGTGCTAGATTTCTTACAATTGAGTATATTAAGTATAAGCAGTGCAATATTGAAGTTATGTCAGGTTTAATATACGATAAAGCTACCCTCATGTCTTCATCAATATTCCTGTCTTTTGCATTTTTTAGTTTTTATATTCATTAATGTTGAAAAGCCTAGCTCACACAAATATGATGTCAAAAACTGTAGCAAAATCTTAAGTGCTTTTGTAATTAAGCCTGCTTAATTTTATCTGAAAACACAAGTTGAATCTTGTATACATTATAAAATGCATATTGCGCAGTATGCTAAGGTCATTCAATTAGATCTTGCTCATAATTTTGTGGAACACTTGTAACACATTTGCAGAACATCAGTGTTCCAGTGAACAGCAGTTAAGAACCACTGATCTAACCTATCAAACCCATTCCAATTATGCAATTTGATAAATGATATTTTTCTTCAAATAAGCTATAAAATTCTAAAAATTAAAAAATATTGTAGATAAGAAAATTTTTGTTAATTCTATTTAAATAAACTAAAATATATAAGAATTGTTTTTTTTTTGTTTTAATTTCACTGAAATTAAGAAAACTGTGAAAAATGAAACATAAATACCATTTAAAGAGCATGGTACTTTTATCATTTCACAGCAGCCAAGCCTTCTTTACATATGGGTAAGTGATGTTGGGTGTGGAGTTACAATATACCAGCAGCAGTCAAATTAAAGGAATAGAAAATGTATTTATGTATGTATCAGATGAGATCATTTTTATATATACTAGGATTTTTTCATATAAATATAAAAAATTTATAAAAAGTACTGCTAAAAATTGTGTAAATGAAGTAAGAACAAATTAATAAATATGAAATATTAATAAAAATGACAATATTTCAAAGAATTCATGGAATCTTTTTAATAATTACACAATGTAACTTCAATCAAACACACAATTCATGGTTTTTTTATCAATAATTTCTGAAATTTTTGGCCAAATTTCTTCACTCATGGCTCATTTTGTTCAGAAAACTTATCAAAAAATATCAATTATTTCGTTGATGGCTAAAATTGCATATAAAAAATAGTGTTTTCATTGATTTGTTAATGTAACAAAAAGTTACAAAAAAAAATTTTTTTTAAATGTTTACACTGTTAAAAAAAAAAAAAAATCTATAATAATGATACATTAAATATTTAAGTTATTTGTATTGCTTGTTATTATTAAATATTGCCAAAATATAGTACATTTATATTTAGATCGTATAAATATCATATATGTACAATACAGCTCTTACTTAATTGGAAGATTTGGAAATGCAATTATTATTATACAGATAGGCCTCGTTTAGTGCGAGTTCGAATAATGCGATTTCGATTAGTACGACTTATAAAATTGATACCATATTTGATTAGTGCGACTTACAAAATTAGTGCGAGTTCGAATAATGCGATTTTGATTAGTGCGACTTATAAAATGCGAGTTCGAATAATGCGATATTCGATTAGTGCGACTTATAAAAATTTGCGAGTTCGAATAATGCGATTTCGATTAGTGCGACTTATAAAATTGACATCGTTTTTCAGAAAATTCTTATACAGGGAGGCCTCAATTAGTGCGATATTCAATTAGTGTACACGACGCTCTTCCGATCTTATGTACAGGTAGGCCTCGATTAGTGCGAATTCAAATCTGATATACAGGTAGGCCTTGATTAGTGCGAGTTTGAATAATACACATATTTATTAAATTTGTCAAGCAACTATAGGTAGGCCTCGATTAGTGTGAGTTTTATTTGATTAGTGCGACTTACAAAATTAGTGCGAGTTCGAATAATGCGATTTTGATTAGTGCGACTTATAAAATGCGAGTTCGAATAATGCGATATTCGATTAGTGCGACTTATAAAAATTTGCGAGTTCGAATAATGCGATTTCGATTAGTGCGACTTATAAAATTGACATCGTTTTTCAGAAAATTCTTATACAGGGAGGCCTCAATTAGTGCGATATTCAATTAGTGTACACGACGCTCTTCCGATCTTATGTACAGGTAGGCCTCGATTAGTGCGAATTCGCCTACACGACGCTCTTCCGATCTCAACTTATAAAATTGATACCGTTTTTCAGTTACGATATTCGATTAGTGCGACTTATAAAAATGATACCGTTTTTCACTTAGTGCGAGCAAATATTCGATTAATGCGAGTTGTAAGCATAGACCAGTCTTACTAACAAAGCTGTCGATTAATGCGAGTTGTAAGCATAGACCAGTCTTACTAACAAAGCTCGGCGACTTATAAAAATGATACCGTTTTTCAGTTAGTGCGAGCAAATTTTCATTAATGTGAGTTGTAAGCATAGACCAGTCTTACTAACAAAGGTCCGTCCCCTTTAATGATGTCAAATGCGAGTTGTAAGCATAGACCAGTCTTACTAACAAAGCTTCGCCTCTTTTAAAATTGATACCATTTTTCAGTTAGTGCGAGCAAATATTCGATTAATTTAAAATGATACCGTTTTTCACTTAGTCCGAGCAAATATTCGATTAAAGCAAGTTGTAAGCATAGACCAGTCTTACTAACAAAGCTCCGCCTCCTTTTACGATCAGTTAGTGAGAGCAAATATTCAATTAATGCGAGTTGTAAGCATAGACCATTCTTACTAACAAAGCTCCGCCTCCTTTTATGATGTCAATTAACAAATTTCGTTAATTTTCGGTTAGTAAAACCGGACGAGGAGCAGTCCAAGAACATTCACTTTGAAGAGGTAAAAGCTGAAAAATAAAGTCATTTTTACAAATAAAAATTGGTTTCTTCATTTCTGTTCCACGAACTTATTGAACAACCTTGTATGTAGTGGGCTACATCTCGCGTCCGCAGTAATTCAAATTTGTGGGCATATGTAATGGGCTACATCTCGCGGCCGCGATAATTCCAATTTCACCGCAATAATTCGAATTTTGGTATAAATTATAAACCGCGATAAATCGAAAATCGCAATAATCAAAACCGCGATAATCGAGGTATTCCTGTAATTGGACGGATCGAAATAATTCGAATTTTGGTATCAAATTATAAACCGCGATAAATCGAGAATTGCAATAATCGAAACTGCGATAATCGAGGTATTCCTGTAATATTTTTCGTTTAAATTAAGTATAGATAATGCTTTTGTATTAAAAAATTTTCTAGTTTAAAATAATTCTCTATTAAAAATAGTAATATTTTATTTTTGTAAATTTTTAGGCATTATTTGCATTGTACTAGATCTCAAGAATGGAATTTAGTTGCTAATGTAGAAGGAAAAAATGTAGAATTAGATGTAGAGGAAGATGATAATGAATATAAAGTAAGTTTTAAAATCCATTATAAATATTTTAATAAATTAATATATTATTTTTTTTTTTTTTAATGATACGGCGACCACCGAGATCTACACTCTTTCCCTACACGACGCTCTTCCGATCTAATATATTATTTTATAAATAACAATAACCTAATTAGAAAATTTAGTTGTTAACTATTAACTTTGAATATTAATTTTTAAAGAATTTGTGAAATAACTTCATTAATAAATACCAGAAAATTTAATTCAGGTGGCTAAAAGATGATTTATCTAAAATACAGATATACCCTGCTATATTATATTTTAACTAGTAAACCCGTTGCAGCTATGCCAGCAATAAAAGAATATGTTGGTTAGCGATGAATGATTTTACAATTTAATGATTTCAAAATTTAATCTAATTATTAGGCAAAATTTCATTATTATTAACAAAGTTTGTCTTATTTATTAAGAACATATTTCTTAATAAAAATTAATTACAGAATTTTCCTGATAAGTGGAAAGAACAAATTATAAATTATCTGAAGCACTCGGTGATAATGCTGCAATATATAATTAACTATGAGAAAATACATTTTTCTAAATAAATTCCAATTGAATTCAAAGATTCATCTTGAATCTTAATTATTTGATTCCATATGCTGATTCCACTGGGAACTTCTTTGCTGTTCAAATGGAAAATCATGATGACTTGATATAAGTCATTCTGGGAATTAATTTAAAGCATGTTCACTAACTTGACACACACTATTATTAATTCGTTTTTTCCAATCATTTTCTCAACGATTAATTTAGCACTATTGGATAATCAGTCTGCTGTTGCCTTATTTCTTAGCAACGTTGCAATTATTCTGCACATTATATCCAATTAATTAGGAGTAATTCAAGAAGTTTCCATTGAATTTAATTAAAATACTCCACTGGGATTAAAGTGTTTCTCTAGAGGTGTTAAAAGATGTCACTGGGCCCAGGAAAAAAATTTACATGGGAAAACAATTTTAAAGTTATAAGGTTGTGGCAATTTATTATTCCACTTCGGACTCTAAACTTCAGCACCTTCTATGATTAATTAGCGCATAAAAAAAAAAGCAAATTGTAGGATGATGTCAGGCCTATTTGAATCCTGGGCCTGAAGAATTTTACCCCATCATCCTCCTTCTCTCGTCAGTCCTGCTTTCGCTGTTCATTTGAAAATGTATCTGCCTTGAGTCACACTGCCATGAACCCCACTTAATCTTTCTTGACTCTATCCACTGGCAAACAATCGTACAGTTTAGAAACAGAAAATTCATTTGTTTTTTTTTTTTTTGCTCAAAAATATGATGTTAGTATTGGTGGATCTAAAGTCATTCAGATACATTACTATGGGTATAATTGCAATGATTATAATGCTCACAAAAGTAGTACCATTTGAAAGATACAATCTATAGGTTAAGGTTCATAAAAGAATCGGAGGTGAAATTCGGTATATTTTAAAAATATGCCTTCCTTTTCATACGAATCTTTAACACAATGGAATTGATGACTATGCAGTTAATTATATATTGGTAGTGGAATTGTTAACTCTAGAAAATAGTCATTATTATAGCAATCTATCTCGATTATATCACTGATTTGACTCCTGTTTTTTGTGATCGTTGACTTATAGATTGACTTCTTTCGTTTGGTACTATTATTATCAGACTTTACAAAATTAAAATTATATCATCTTGCAGCTCAAAATCATCTTGCATGCTAATTATTTTATGTATTTTTCATGTCTATTACTCTTCTTTTGTTGTTTTATTACTGTTCTTTAGTCTAACCAATGATCAATCTATACATGCTAATTTCTTATTCAGAGAAATGATCGTTAGCATATAGAATCCATCATGAATGTTTTCACCAATAGAACTTCCTAATTTTGACACGTGATATATAGATAGATATATTACATGATATCATGTTGTCTATAGATTGACAAACATCTTGACCAACTGAGAAATCTCGTAGAAAAATTTAAGGATGAATGTATTTTGGTATTTCGATTACAGGCATGAGCTGTCAACTGAAACGAATGGATTAGGAGCCAACTGTAATCGGATTGATTGATGATCAATCAACTACTCACTCACCTCCACTGAATTTCCCTAAAATTATTTGATAAAAATATTCAGTGGTAAATGGCATGTTAGAAAATGAATATTCTGTTTTATTTTCATGTGTGAGAAACAGCATCACGTAACAAGCATTGTTGATCAAAAAATAAAAAATAGATACATTAAAATGGAAAATGTTTGTAAAATTTATTGATTTTTGTGTTATGTTAATTACTATATATCCTCCTTATCTACTAATTAATGCATAATAATCGTCTGAAAGATAAGACATAACCTACCAGAAAGCTCACATCTCAGGTGAACACATTACATCATCTATCGAATAAGTTATAAAATTATGGTGATTATTTGAATTTTTAATATTTTTTTAGAATATTTTTATTATTTTTAATGTGTAAATATTTTTAATATTTTTAATATTGCAATTCCTAATAATGACATCATTATTTGCATAAGATATTTTAATGATACAATTATTTGCTTAGAAATTTCATAAAATTTAATATAAAATAATTATTGTTCAGCTATTCTCAAATGCAGCCACCAAGAAAATTTCATTCAAATCTATTAATATGTAGACATATATAAATCTTTTGAATCAGTGGAGAACAAATATGTACAGATGCACAGTTTAAGAAAGGAGATTTTTAAATTAATTTCCTAAGGAATTATTATCTTTAAATGTCTGTAAAAATAGTATTATAAATGTCTGAAGTGATGAAGTAATGTCTCCATAACCTTCTGTTAATTTTTAATTGTTAGTTTTTGTTTTATTTATTATCTGGTTTTGATGTTTATTTCTTTTCAAATAATAACTATCTATCTGATCTGTTTTCTTGCTGCTAGAAGAGAGTCACATATTTATAGAAATGTATTATTTGTGTTATTTCTATTAGAATACTAAGTGTACCATTTCCAAAAAAATATACAGTCAATTCTCGTTATTCACAGATTCTGTATTCACATATTCAACTATTCGCAAAAATTTATTTGTAACTACAAAATTGATTTTCATGGCACTTTCACACTTATTCGTGGACTCCCACTGAGCGGTGAAAATACTGTTATCAATAATAAACTCCTTCTCTAATAAAGGAAGTAATTTGTTACCAAATGTAGTCTCTGTAACCTAGACCACCAAGGCCAATGAGTGGATTGATTCTCCAGACAGTTATATTAATTTAGAATTAATTTTTGATTATCTACATCGGACTTTGCTGACAGATCTATTAATATATTTAATTTTTATGATGGAATTTATGTTTATAATTTAAGTTATTAATGATAAATATCACAAATTTAACATAAACTTATAGATTTTACATAGCAATATAACTTAATTTATGTATCATAATTTATTTCAATAAAATATATTTTTTAGGTAAATGTAAATGGACGTAATATAACCCTCTCAGGAAATATATCTTTATCGGTTCCAGTAATGGAAACAGTGGTAGAAAGTCATCCATATACTATTCAAATGATCTCCCATTCACCAAATGGAATAATTCGTATTCGTTTTAAAGGCACTGCAGTAAGTGAAATTTATGTTCTATATTAGATTTTATAAATAAATTAAATGAAAATTAATGTAAAAATATAGTAGAAAGGATTTAAATTAAATAGTATTTTATTAAAAGGAAATTATTTTGAATACATATTTCTGTTTCTACAGTTTTTGCAACAAAACAACAACAACACATCCACATAGAGTGGGCAGTACTCAAAGAAAAAATGAGGAGGGGGTAAATTACTTATACACTATTGATCAGATGATGCCACACAGCCCTATTTCTATACACCAGGGGTGGCTAATGCATTGGCCGCAATCTACTAGTCACTATGGCAAGCTGTGAGAGGTAGCCCATGGTGGTCTGTCATATTTTCTGTATCAAAAATTGTTATTGTTATTTGAAATCACTGTATTAAAATTTACATATAAGATTTGATATAGAAAATATGACAGACAACCATGGGCTAATAATTCTCACGCTTGCCAGTTGAGGTTGTTGCTATAGTACAGGCCTGCCCAACCTTTTTATGACCATGAGCTACTTTTTCACTGGAGCGATATAGCGATCTACTGATATCCAGGGAATAAAAGTAAAAAAATAGCAATGTCATCTATATAATTCAAAATTTATTAAATAAAATAAATCAATTCTTCATAACATGAAAATATGAAAATAACTACAAATAAATTGGTACATAAACAAAAATTTTAATGCAATATTTGGCATTGTATAGATTTTACAATTGATTCAAAATTTGGATTATATAACGAAGAGATAATTTAAAAATTTTTACAAACATATTATGTTGTGAATATAAGTTTGATTTTAAATCTATAATTTTTGTTCTGCGTGTTTTGGAGTTTTTCGGATATTCATTTTCATAATTGCAGAGCATTAATTTGAAAATATCTTTCGATATTTCCCTTTTTTAGAATAGCAACAACTGAATTACATATCAGACAAATGCATTTGCCATTAACCATGGTCAATATTTCCCTTTTTTAGAATAGCAACAACTGAATTACATATTAGACAAGAGCATTTGCCATTAACCATGGGAAAAAGCAATCATGTTCCCATTCATCATGGTAATGATAGGTGTTTTTCCTTTTCTACACTCATAATTATGACTAAAAAATTAAATAATTGAAGAAGTTTATTTTTTAATAAATTTAACCCTTTTAGTACTGAACAATGATATATTGTTGTCCAGATCTGAGTAGTGTAATAAAGAAAGGAAAAACATTTGAACCTGTAAAAATATTTGTCCAACAAACTTTTGGTTACTCGTCGAAATAATCTTCATTTATTGTTTTTGATATATTATATTTTACCGATTGATCTGATCTTCTATTACTTAATAAATGATAAAAGACATAAAAACCCAAAACATGTAGAGATAACTTCACTTTTCTTGTTTCAACAAGAATATAGCCACCTTTACTATGTATTGTAAAGTCGAAGTTTAACAAGCAACTTGATCAGAAGATGGTCGGAGGCTTGCAATCGACTAAAAAGCTTGTCGGGATCGACTGGTTGGGCAGCCCTGCTATGGTATAATAGACTATACAATAGCAACTAGCCGATTGTTATGATATAACCAACCAGTTACTATAATATAAGCAAGTAGTATATATAGTATAAGTATATATATATATACTACTTGCTTAGTAAGTAAGTAATTTGCAAGTCGGTTGCCACAGTATAATAGACTATACTATAGCAACTGACTATACTAATATAGGCAGCTTGCTGATTGAGCTGGTTGCTATAGTTTAGTCTAGAGTAGACTATAGTATACTTTATAGCAGGACTGCCCAACCTTTTTATGACCGTGAGCTACTTTTCACCAGAGCAGTATAGTGATCTATCAATATCCAGGGAATAAAAGTAAAAAACAACAATGTCATCTATATATCAATAATTCAAAATTTATTAAGTAAAATAAACAGTTCTTCATAACATGAAAATATAAAAATAACTATGAATACATGGGTACATAAACAAATTTTAATGTGATATTTGGCATTGTGTAGATTTTGCAATTGATTCAAAATTTGGATTATATGATAAAAGAACAATTGATTCAAAATTTGGATTATATGACGAAAGAGATAATCTTAAAACTTTTCACAAACATATTTTGCTTTGAATGTAAGTTTGATTTTAAATCTATAATTTTTTGCCCTCGTATTTTGGAGTCTTTCGCATATTCATTTTCATAATTGTAGAGCATTATTCGAAAATAGCTTTTAATATTTCCATTTTTTGGAATAGCAACAACTAAATTACATATTAGATAAGAGCATTTGCCATTAACCATAAAAAAAAGAAATCATATTCCCATTAATCATAGTAATGATAAGTTTTAATTTTCTTTTCTATGCTCATAATTATGGTTAAAAAAGAAAAAAAATTTAAATAATTGAAGTTTATTTTTTAATAAGCTTAACCCTTTTAGTGCTGAACAACAATATATTATTATATGAACCTGAGTAGTGTAATAAAGAAAGAAAAGACATTTGGACCTGTAAATGCATTTGTCCAATAAACTTTTGCTTACTCATTGAAATAATCATTTATTTTCTTTGATATATTATTATATTCTCTCGATTGATCTTATTTGCTATTACTTAATAAATGATAAAAGACACAAAGAACGAAAACACATAGGGATAACCTCGCTTTTCTTGTTTCAGCAAGAACACAGATCATCTTTAAGCTATGTTTAGATGATGCCTCTCTGCATGCAATGCTGTATGCACAGTGCCGGATTAAGACCCTTAGATGCCCTAAGCACTAAGTAATTTTGGTGCCCCCTTATACTTGTAATTCAAAATATATAAAACGGTATTTACATTTTAATAGACTAAACAGCCAGAGCTGTGCTATTGCGAGTGTGCTATTGCAAGGTCTTTAAATTATGACCTGCGGACCACATGCAGCCCACGATATGATTTTATCTGGCCTACCAATTGGAATAATTTTTCGATAAGAATCACAAAAAAACCAGAGGGTGTTGATAGATTTCAAATGCATTAATTAAAATTGGATTCAAAATATATTCCTGAATAGCAAAAAGTAACTGTAATCCAAGTTACAATATTTCTGTTTTTTTTTTTTTTTTGTATATTTTACGCCCTTCCAATCGGAGATTACTAAAGGACGGGGTCTTTTTTTTTTTTTTTTTTTTTTTTTTTTTTGTATATTTTACGCCCTTCCAATCGGAGATTACTAAAGGACGGGGTCAGTTGCAACCACGGGCTGTACCCACCTGTGGAGGGGGACTGGATCGTGAAAGACGAGGATCGCCAGGCCGAGCCCAGCACCTGACAAACTTTTCAGAGTTACCAGACCCGGGATGCGAACCCAGGTCCTTCTGAGTGGTACACCGACAGCATTATCACTCAGCCATCCAGCCGCAATGTTTCTGACTAAAAGGTCGGTTAAAATGGACAAAAGAAGAAAAAAATTTAAAAGAATTCAAAACGAAATAAAAACAAAATAAAAAATTTATTCCTTATATCTGTTTTGTTATTGTATTGGTTTATCTGCTTTCAATAAAACTCATATATCTAATTCTAGAGTTTTTTTTTTTGCTATGGCCCGCAGAACGATGCTGAAGTACCCAATGTGGCCCTCATGGCAAAAAGTTTGGAGACCCCTGTGCTATTGGAATAGTCATTAAGCACCATTGAGGCTGCTTGAGACTGAAAGCAAGAAAGAGGTTATGAGTGCACATGCAATTAACACCAGTGACAGTTGGCAACTAAACTAAGAACTTATGAGTTAGTGCAGCCATTCTCAACCCACGGGCCACATGTGGCCCATCAAGCTATTATATGCGGCCTGGAACCCACAGTCATGAATTTAATGAAAGCATGGAATTCTTCTCTCACATACAAAAAAAGAATAATTCTGATATAACATTGCATAATTTCATCCCACTTTTTTACGTAAATATAAATAATTCAACTCAATTTCAAAAGCGGAAAATATACTTTAATATATTTGAAGATCTTTCAGCTACAAAGCCATCTTCAGCAAATAATACATAACGTATAAGAATTCAAACGCAAAACTTAGTAAGAATGCATATTCTTACTGCAATTAACACCAGTGACAGTTGGCAACTAAACTAAGAACTTCTTATGAGTTAGTACAGCTTTTCTCAACCAATGGGCCGCATGTGGCACGCCAAGCTATTACATGTGGCCTGGAACTCACAGTCATGAATTTAATTAAAGCATGGAATTCTTCTCCCACATACAAAAAAAGAATAATTCTGATATAACATTGCATTATTTCATCCCACTTTTTTATGTAAATATAAATAATTCAGCTCAATTTCAAAAATGGAAAATATACTTTAATATATTTGAAGATCTTTCAGCTTTACAAAGGTATCTTCAGCAAATAATACATAACGTATAAGAATTCGAACGCAAAACTTAGAATATATTCTTACTAAGCTGAATTATTTATATTCTGATATAATTTTTTTTTTTTTATAAAATCTGGAAAAATTAGAATTTTCCTAATTTGCTAGATCATTCCTGATGCACTCATAAAATTTTACAGGTCATGGGTCAGTTTGGAAAACACACCTATGGCATTCACGAATTGAGAAGTCGAGTTTTTTTGTAGGCGATATTTTAGGAGTGAGACTTTTTTCACATGACACCAGTTACCAATTGCTAATATAGCATGTTGCGGCCCGCTTAATGTAGCAACCAAATGTATTCGGCCTACTTAATGTAGTAACCATTTTAGGAGTGAGACTTTTTTCACATGACACCAGTTACCAATTGCTAATATAGCATGTTGAGGCCCGCTTAATGTAGCAACAAAATGTATTCGGCCTGCTTAATGTAGTAACAAAATATATGCGGCCCACTTAATGTAGAAAACAAATGTATGCGGCCTGGGGAAAAAAGAAGGTACAAATGTATGCGGCCCACTTAATGTAGCAAACAAATGTATGCGGCCTGGGGAAAAGAAAGGTTGAGAACCATTGAGTTAGTACCTGCCACTTGTTCTGTTTCAAACGCGTCTAGACTTATTCAAAATTTATATAGCTTCCAATCTGCGAGCACAGTATGCTTTATTTTGCGGGCTAAACATGACGACACAAGAAAACAATACTGTTTCAAACGCATCTAGACTTGTTCAAAATTTATATAGCTTCCAATCTGCGAGCACATTATATTTTAATTTGCAGGCTAAACATGATGACACAGGAAAGAACACTTTATAAACAAAACTTATTCTTTCTCATTTAAATTTTGAAAATGGCTATAAATTTAATTAATTTAATAATTTAAATGATAAATTCAGATATGAAAACTTTCTGTGGTGCCCCTTTCCCTTGATGCCCTAAGCATGTGCTTACTTTGCTTATAGGCTTAATCCAGCACTGTGTATGCAGAATGATGCATGTCTCAATGTGCAACAGCCACATGAGACATGCAGCTTGCCCCTTCGTGTTCACACATAAAGGATATATTGCAGAAAATGCCGACATGAAAAGAGTTATCATTTCAAATGACAGAAGGAAAAAAAGAAAGTGTTTTGACTTGCAAATATGTCAATCGAAACTCTAATAACATCAGTATTTTGAACCAAGTCAGGATAGATAGTTCCAATCTTTTCAAAAAATTTACTAGAATGACTTGACGACAATAAATTTAACTTCTTCAATAAATTGAAGTGTTTTCTTCACACCCCACTCCATAGAACAAAGAAAAATTTGCGAAAAAAGTTTAAAAATAATCAAAACAACAAGATGTTGCAAGACAAGTTGCATGTGTAACCTAACTAGGATGGGGAACACATGTGCCTTCTTGTGCCTAGTATTGCAACAGATTTTGAGGAGTTGCATGCATCTTTGCATGCCTTCTCGTGTGCCTAGTTGAATGCATCTTGTTGCATGAAAGTAGCACCGTCTAAATGTAGCTTTACTATGTATTATAAAGTGGAAGTATAACAAGCAAGTTGATCGAAAGATGGTCGGAGGCTTGCGATCGACTAAAAAGCTTGTCAAGATCAACTGGTTGGGCAGCCCTGCTTTATAGACTGTAGTAGATACTATATTGAAGTCTATAAAGTAGACTGCCAGTGATTTCTGAAATGAAAAGTAGCATTCAAAACTAACAAGGTTGGCCACCACTGCTATACACTATACCAGATTCTTCCATAATCATTCTTTTCTTTGTACATCTATGTGCCTTTATATATCCTCAAATTCACACATTCTCAGATTTTCTTCCCACATTTACCATCCATGTATCCAGCATACACTCATTTCATTAATTGCTCTTCATCATTTGCTTTACATGATCAAAACCATCTTAAATTACATCTTGCTTCTATTACCATATCTTTTTATTCTACATTGCTTTTTTTTACTTTGACATTTAAAACATAATCACATTACATCACTCCAGCTGCACCTTTTAAGTATTTCATCACCACCAAATTCAAACATTCTTTATGGTTTTCACCCTAACCCCAAATCTCACTCCCATACATCAATATTTGGATGAGTACACATTGATACATAGCTATCCTGACATTCTTTGACAGATTCTCATTCTGAGCATATAACTTTCAATCCAACATTTGTTCTCATAACCTTACCATCAATATGATCCTATCTCTCAAATATTCTAGATACTCATACTCATTCACTGCTCCATATTCACCTCATTCAATTCAGTCTCACATCTTATACATTCTCCACTCCTTTCAATCACAATTCAGATGGTCCCTAATTTATGATAGGGTTGTGTTCAAAAATTTTTGTCATAGTTCTAATCCATCCTAACTTTGAACACAATTTTCCATACATGCAGTTTAAAAATGGAGACTACATATCTAAACTATCAGAATTCAGAATATTCAATATTCTTTTAAAAAGTAATATCATGCAATAATGTTGAATAAATACTGTTTACTCTTTAAAATAAGGAATTTGTATATTTCATGCCTACCAAAACTTTATATCGGTAAAATTAAAAAAAAACAATGTAAAAATAAAGATGGAATGTTTAAATTATTTTCCTCTGTCCATGTTCTAGCACCAGCCATATAGTAAAGTAGTTGTTTACTATCATACTATCCAAATTCAGTTCTGAGCATCATATATTGTTTTTCAGCAAGAGTTCAGACCTGGCCAGGATTGTTGTATCCCATCCTTCAGTCTTTCAGTTGATTCCACCATAGGTGTTGACAGTCTGTGGACTATAAATGTGGCCACTGCCAAAAGTATCCGTTAGCAGTTTAATTCAAATTAATTTAATTAAGTTTCTAGACATTTGCTACAAACATGATTAGATATTTAATATAAGCAATTATTTTTTATGCTACTTCCCAATCATTGGCTGACTACATTTTATTTTATTTTTTTCCTTACTCACTTCCCCTATTTCAGCTCCCTTAGTACTCTTTTTGAGTGGAGAGGGGCATTCTCTTTAGCCACCAAGCTTACGAGAGAAAAAAAAAAAAATGCTACAGAATATTATGACATGTGGAAGCATTAAAAATTATAAGATAAATATTTTTATTATATTAGATTATCAAAAGAGTTTAATGGATTAATTAGCCTATTAAAGCCCAGTGGTTAATAGGAAGTTCTTAAATGCCTTTTTGTTTATTATAAATAGAATTGTTCTTAAGTATATATGTGATATATGTACCACTGGTGGTATGCGAGAGATGACTTTTGTTACATGTATAGTCTTGACTTTCTATTTGTATACAAGACATGTTTTTGTTGACGATACTAAAATTTTTGAATTTTGGTTTTAGTGATATGCATTTATGAAAAGGTTAAGAACCACTGCTATAAACCATGCATTTGAAATATTGTCACTTTGCTGCTCATTGATTATGCTCTTACATTGAGTTATTTCTAAAATTTCTATATATACTATAAACAACTGAGTTCCGCTGCTTCTACTGACGAAAGAAATCACAGCAAGCACTTGAAGCAGGATAAAAAAACTAATTTATTATTAGATATATATAATATGTACTACATATACTAATAATACAATCTCTAATAATAAATTAGTTTTTTATCCTGCTTCAAGTGCTTGCTGTGATTTCTTTTGTCAGTAGAAGCAGCGGAACTCAGTTGTTTATAGTATATATAGAAATTTTAGAAATAACTCAATGTAAGAGCATAATCAATGAGCAGCAAAGTGACAATATTTCAAATGCATGGTTTATAGCAGTGGTTCTTAACCTTTTCATAAATGCATATCACTAAAACCAAAATTCAAAAATTTTAGTATCGTCAACAAAAACATGTCTTGTATACAAATAGAAAGTCAAGACTATACATGTAACAAAAGTCATCTCTCGCATACCACCAGTGGTACATATATCACATATATACTTAAGAACAATTCTATTTATAATAAACAAAAAGGCATTTAAGAACTTCCTATTAACCACTGGGCTTTAATAGGCTAATTAATCCATTAAACTCTTTTGATAATCTAATATAATAAAAATATTTATCTTATAATTTTTAATGCTTCCACATGTCATAATATTCTGTAGCATTTTTTTTTTTTTCTCTCGTAAGCTTGGTGGCTAAAGAGAATGCCCCTCTCCACTCAAAAAGAGTACTAAGGGAGCTGAAATAGGGGAAGTGAGTAAGGAAAAAAATAAAATAAAATAAAGTGCAAAGTACCTATTAAACAAGACCTATATGATGACTAAAGCAAGTACCTAAACCTACAGTGTAAGTGAAAGGGAGCTAGGATAACGTTAGTAAAAAGAGAGGTTAAGATGGCAAGATGTTAGTAAGAAATAGTTAGTAAATTAGGAAACTAAATTTAGGGAACA